>PVKM010034331.1:0-15608 GCA_004027735.1 Carollia perspicillata
CTGAATGACTGAATGCGAGATGAGCTTCTACTAGGTTGCCTGTTTTCGTTGTTGCCCACTCGGCCCCTTTTTGGCTGCGGGATTTTTTTTTAACTGCTCAGGCTTATTTTTGTTTTGGCTTCTAGGCTCCTGTGGCTGTGTTTCCACCAACATTAAATAAACAGTCTGTATCCTCCAGCTGGATGCCCTGCTGCGGGAGGAATGTTTGTTGTTTTATTGCAACAAGTCCTAATGAAACTTGGTCCAATTATATAAACTTATTAAATATTATATGAATAACGTTGCCACCACCGCTGATGTATGTTGTGATTCACGCCTGACTCAACTGACAATAAATATCCATTCCCCCAGACAGATAAGCTTTTGCAGATGGCTACCTCTGTTCCTCAGCTGGCTGCTGTTCCCTCTGACTTGGCTGCACAGCCTCAGAAACTACGATACAGCCAGGATGCTGATGAAGAGCAAACGTGGAGCGGAGCAGAAGGGAACATCCATCACAGGGTAAACTTTCTCCCCAGATACAGGTGGAGGAAGGAGATACAGGCTAACATCAGGAGCAACGTTGATCTGACAGTTTTATGTTTTTAAACCAATACCCTAAGGGTTGTGCTCTTAAGGATAGTCAATCGTCTAGGTAGAATTTACATGACTTACTTTCTCATTTTTCCTGAGAGATTTTGTTTCGGAACATGCCCGTGTTATATTTTTTCACGTATCTTCAGTGGAGTCTTATCTTGTTCCTTCTAGGATGGCTTTGATTTCTGGAAATAGCCAATATCTGTTGGCAATTAAATCTATTGGGTAAAATTGGTAGATAATATAGATACCTAGATTTTTGATGATGATTGAGATGTGTCTCTAGTGTGACAAAACTGGTTTTTTATTTGGATTTTGAACTGGCTTTAATGGCCATAAGAACATAGTGACCATAAAATATAATGGCAGCCTTGATGGTTTATATAGATTTATAGGTTTATAATTCCTGCTTTTTTAAAAAGTCAAAACTCACTTGTAGGAATAAATTGTAGGTTGCTTAGTTAAATGGCAATCATATTATCTGAACACTTCCTTAGTGTGTTGTCAGGAGACTGTGGGATTGACCAAAACTTCACTATGTGCTTCTGCTGCCAAATTCAATTGTTTCTCATTTAGTTTGCTCCCTGTCCGCGCGCTTGATCAGACCCATTTATAACATGGTCTCACACAGTCCCTGATGGAAGGGACAATCTCTGGGTGTTAGAATAATGATTGACTAATTGCTGGGCCTCTTGCTCATTTGAGTGGTTTGCTTTTCTGGAAAATTGCAGCCATTTTATTTTGTACTTTGGTATTATTTGATGAAACCCAAATTTAAATGTATCATTCCTCTAGGGGATATTCTCTTAACCTTATTTATAAAGAACTTAGGCCATTTAAAGTAACTTTGATAAACATTAAAGGACTTAGCTCAACTTAAAATCATTTTTAAAAATTACAGTTTAGATTCAATATTACTTTGCATTAATTTCAGGTTTATAGTATAGTGGTTAGATAATCATATACTTTAAGGAGTGTTCCTCCTAATATTTCCAGTATCCAACTGGCACCATAAATAATTATTATAATATTATTGACTATATTTCCTATGCTTCATATTCCTATGTCTATTTTGTAACTACCAATCTGTACTTCTCAACTCCTTTATCTTTTTCACCCAGTCTCCCAATCTCCTTACACTCTGGCAACCATCAATCTGTTCTCTGTATGTATGAGTCTGTTTCTGTTTTATTCATTTGTTTATATTTTTTAGAATCCACATGTAAGTGAAATCATATGGTATGTGTCTTTCTCTGAGTGACTTATTTCACTTAGCATAATACTCTGTAGGCCCATCCATGCTGTCAGAAACAGTAAGATTTTGTTCTTTTTAACGGCCAAGTAATATTCTATTGTATACATATGCCTTAGCTTTTTATCCACTTGTCTACTGTTGGGCACTTGCATTGTTTTCCTAGGTTGGCTATTATAAATAACACTGCAATAAACATAGGGGTACATACATTCTTTCGAATTAATGTTTTGGACTCCTTCGAATATATACCCAGAAGTAGCCAATAGACATATGAAAAGAGACCCAACGTCACTAATCATTAGAGAAATGCAAATCAAAACCATAACAAGATAGTATCTCACACCTGTCAGAATGGCTCTCATCAGTAAAACAACAAACAACAAACTCTGGCGAGGATGTGGAGAAAGGGAACCCTCGTGCACTGTTGGTGGGAATGCAGATTAGTGCAGTCACTATGGAAAACAGTAAGAAAGTTTCTCAAAACATTAAAAATGAAACGCTCTCATGGCCCAGTGATTTTACTTTAGCTCAACCTTTTTTAAAAAAGGAGTCTGGATGCTCAGATTATGAAATCCAATCATCTAACGACAATCATAAGCAAGAACAGCCTTGAAAAGGAGGAAGCAAAGATAGACTGAAGAGGAATAAAGGGAAAAGAATTCTGGAGGCACCAGCACTGTAATCATTGCCCCCACACACTAAACGTGTACCACACGTGCCCTGTGTCTGGTACATTACCTGTATTACCTCAGTTCATTCCTGCAACTACTGTATCAGGTGGCTATTTCCCACCCCCTCTTATGGATCAGTTTGTTGAAGCACCATGCTCAGAATCACCTGGTAGTGGTAGAAGCTGCTCTAAACTCTGTTTTTCTAATTACGAAGCCCATTTCCCTTCCCCTATGCCTCACTTGATTTGTACGTTGGCTGGGCCTATGAAGGTTGTGTTGGCCTTTACAGGAGAGGAAAAAAAGGAGATGCTCCTTTTTCTACTTCAACTCCTACAGCTAATTTAGAACTTGGTTCAAAAAATGTAGAAACAGTATGAAACATAAGAATGCAACAATAGCTGTGTTTGGGCCCCTGGAAAAGTCATTTAATGAAAAAGAGATGGAATTGATCTGCTACATGCAATAGCACATGGAATGAGTTTCTTTATTCAAGAATAAAAGCATTTCATCGTCATAATTTTGCATAACCTAAAATATGTGAGGGAGGTTATCTTTACACAACATTACACACTTTGATATTCCTACTCACTATGCCATTTTGACCTTCTGATGCAGCATTTACTGTGTATAGTCTGTCTCTCTCTGAGGGCTTTCTTCCAGATCAAAAAATGAGTAGCATGGATTATTTTGGTATGTGCATTGCTCCTTCTCTGAGGCAGAAATGTTTGCTTTTCTGCATTAAGGTCACTGGGAGACTAGCTCTGCACATAGAATTTCAAATATAGCTTCTTTACTCCATTTCTTGGGTAATTTACATATTGTTGTCGTATCACCTGTTAGCTTTGCCGACATCCACTCAAGTACAGCAGGAAGTTGACTGCTGCCCAGTGACACCGGCTAAGATTTACAGTAGATGGAAAACTACATCCAGGGGAAAAGGGTGTTTTAGAAGGTTCTTGTCCTCTCTTTCTTTCACTTCAACAGATTTTGAAAACATCAAGAGTCTTTGCTTTGCTTCACTCGATTCTTTGTTTTGTATCATCTTTCACGATAATGTGCTCATCCCCTTCCTTTCCTTTCCACTTTTTTTGAAAGCTCATTTTGTAATACCTTGTCATGCTTTTTTGTTACACTGTTTATTTAATTGTGCACCTCCCCCATGAGACCATAAGCTCTCTCTGTCTTGTTCAAAACTGTACATTCAGCACATAACCAGGGGTTTGAAAACTCATGAGCTACTTGTGGAATGAATGAGTGAGTATTAATTGAGTGGTTGGCTTCAATGATTTACAGATCACTAGCACTTTCCCCTCAGTAGTCAATCAGATCATTACGTTATGAATACATGGTATCTTATTCTTGCAAGACAATAATCTGAACATGTAAATTTATTTTGCAAAGAGTATACAAAAAGACAAGACAAACTGAGAAAGTGGGCAGAGAAAGAGCTCTCGCATATGCAAATGGAGTTGCCATCTCCCCCCCCCCCCTTATTGCAAAGAGATTGAATCTTCTCCAGCTTCAACTTCCCCTCGCAGCTGTGCACCCATGGGGACCCCGAGAGCTTCCAAAGCTGTGCAGCCGGGAAGCCTGCTGGGAGATTGTTGCCCACAGGGAAACTGAGGGGTAGTGCTGACTCTGGCTGTCAGTGCCATTAGAATTCATTTAGATTTTAGATTGATGATGCAGACACTGCCCACATCTTCCGAAAGACACAAGTTTAAGAGACGGAGGCCGATCTAGAGGATAAGCCTACTTTTTTTTTTTTAATTAAAAGAAGATGGGTCATACTGAAGACCGTGTAGATTCCTAGATGTTCATCTTTATCAGATTTTTATTTAGTTTTATTTTCACGTATTTTCTTCATGATTTCAAGGGTTTTTTTTTTTGGTAGAAAAAGAAAGAATTCAGGAAACCTGGAAAATTGTTATGATTTTTAAATTCTTACTCAGAAATAATATTAACTATCTACTTATAGTAAAAGACTGATATCGATGGGTCAGCCTAATTTAGGTCGAGTTTATTCCTCAATAACATTATAAGACCATTTAATTCAATTTAACAGATATTTATTGACAACTTTTTTATGGATAATTAAATGTGGCTATGTGATTCATATAAACATAGTAAATATTTAAATAAAACTAAAAACGAGACTGATTGTTCAAGCCATATGCAGAGAAACTTAACACAACAAAATTGTAGGCAATATTTCTAAACAAAAGTCTAAGTCAAAACCAAGAACACTTTATGATAATCCTCTTTTTTTTTTCAATTTAAATTTTTCTCTGATCAGCTTGTGACTGTTATTTTTCTTCCAAAGTCTGCAGGCTGAGTCCACGAATTGCCAACCCTGTGGACCTGAGATACTTGGAAACTAACTAGGACGTTAAAATTTCAAATAGGGTTTGGATCTTCCATTTCCTCAGGCGAATGATTGTTCTTCTGTTGCCAACTCCACTGATGATTTTTTGCTTCTGGAAAAAATTGAAAAAAGAAGTGCTCAGAATTTTTTTAAGTCAACTTACCACACCAAAAGTAGTTTGCAGGGTGTATTACAGGGTGGGGTAAAAGTAGGTTCACAGTTGTGCACATGAGAAACTCAGAATTTATTGTTGTATTATTATTTATGAATTACTCTATTATTCTCCATACGAACAACTGTAAACCTACTTTTGCCCCACCCTGTATAATAGTAGCTTCCTAAAAATTTCTTAGCAGAGTGAAATGATAAAATAATAGGGAATATTTGCCTTTCTTCACTCAAAAGACAGAAACAAAAGAATATTCACTATTCGGAGAGAGTGGAGGAAAGATATAAAAAGGAACATTTCAGCTTGTTAATATTGCCTGGCGTTCACAATTTCCAGTTAGTTGATACAGTTGAGGGATTGCATGATCCGAAGTCTAAAATCTGGAAAACAGTAACTGTGTAGATGCATGTTGGTGTCGTGAAGCCTGGGGCACATGGGATTAGGTGTCCCAAACAGCCTCCGAATAGGAAGTCAGACTCAGTTAATTGGCTTGCTCTTTGAGACAGTCTTACTCTGCTGCTTTGTCTACCACCGTGGATCAAACAGGAATATAAACTCTCGGTACCTGCATGCACATGACTGAGCTGCTTAGGTAGAGTGCTTAGGAACACAGTGGGCAGGGGCTGAGCTGAGAACGAGTTTGGGTAGAAAAGACTAGTTGCAGAAAAAGATGAAAGAGCAAAGCTAGCATAATCATTCAGAAACGGAGGGAGCTGCTGTTGTGGTTTGAAGTCCACTGTGTTGTTGTTGGGACCCATTGGTTGGAAGAGCCTGAGGCTGGACTGAATGAATCGTCGTTGTGAAAGGCATTTGGCAGCATGTAAGCACCAGGGCCTAGCAGGTGAACTTCCAAAGAGAGCAGGCGGTGCTGCTAGACATTCTGGGGATGAGGCTGAATTGCCTTATTTAAAATTTTTTGACTCAGACAGTTTGGTCTGCATTTTAGACTCTGGAAATGCTTTAGAACCAAGACTGATTCTAAACATATGGGATATGCTATTTATACTAATCAAGTAACATTTTAGTTTGGCTTCTATTTTCCCTTGAGAATGTTGGCATGGCTACATAGTTTATCACAGGCCAACAGTGAATTATTCTTTTAAAGTAGCACCTTGAAAATATATCACATAAAATCAAAATAAAACCAGATGGGTTTAGCAAATGCACACTGATATCCACTTAATTTATTTTTTTCACCGTGAATTTCTGCTCCACTTTAAGATCTGCTGGTTTAGAGTTCTAAGCAGCAGTAACCCCATGTGGCCCTTATCCACCAGATCTATTCCTCAGCATCTCATGCAGGAAACTTCTGGAATGTAGACAAATGACGAGGTACAAATAGACCTCTGTTTCTGCCTCTCTCCCTCTCTCAATCTCTCTTTCTTAACTCAGTTCCTAACCAGTAGTAGATTCAGTGCTGGGTATATGTAGTTACACAGAAAATATTTTTTAAAACTTTTCTAACATTGTTTTTAATGTAGAAGTAGATGGCATATTTTTTTCACTAATCTAGTCCTATCCCTGGAAACCCATTCTCTTATTCATGTGCTCAACAAACATTAAACATTTACATGCAGCAAGTGTGTGGTAGAAATGGGGTACAGACATGAAAAATCCTCTCTGTGCTCATGGAACCCGTGCTCAGGTGGGAGAATGCCAACTCAGTAAGATAAGTTCTACGCCAGATGCACACACAAAAGCTTTATGAATAGGGGAAGAGCCATATAACTAAGCTGAGGGAGGGGATTGGAAAAGAAAGGTCGTAAGTGAGCAGAGTTCTTCAAGAATGAGGGAGCTTTCGTTAAGGTGGAGAATACTGGGCAGGGCATTTTAGGTCAACAGTAGAGCATCGGAAAAGAAATGGAGGCAGGCGGTAATGAGGCAAGGTCATGATGTATGGCTGAAGCATTGGCGGAACGTGGGGCGAGGGAGGATAAGACAGATGGAAAGGAACCATCACCTTGGGCTGATAGCCAGGAGTGTGGACTTTAACCCAAAGGCAAGGGGGACTGAAACCCAAACTAGCGGGCTTTGAAGCACTTTAAGCAGATGAGTGAAGAGACATGTGCATTTTTGAAGGTCACTCAGGTAGGGTTAGGGGTGTATGTTGGTTGGGGTAGGAGGAAGCTCTTTCTTTAAGATCAATCAGTTCAGGAGATATGTAGCAATTCAGCTCAGCTAGGAAGAGTTTTTGAGCTGAGGCGCTAATAATGAATCACCCATAAAAGAATAAGTATGAGAGTGATTTAGGAGGATATGGTGGAGAGAGAATTTGAGATGCAGTGGTGTCAAGAATAATTTCCAGGTTTCTGGCTTAGGTAACTAGTGTTGCCATTTACTGAGATAAGAGCATAGAAAAAATTTGAAGGGGCCCAATTATGAGGATGTTTAATTTGAAGGTCTTTGGAACATAACTGGAGAAGTCCAGGAAGCAGCAGAAGAGTCATGTGCGGCTCCGAGGAGTCATGCGAGCTGGAGAAACCTCAGGGAGGTTGACCTCGGTTGAGTAGAGCTGTTTACAGTCTGCGTGTGGTTGAGACCCGGAAAGAGAAGAGGAATACCCAGAGCAGTAACAGCACCGATGTGGACGTTAGGTTACCTCTTGTGTGATAATCTGCTACGGATGATGCCCTGGTGGCCTGTGGGAACATGACGTTACAACCTGTTCCCCATTATATTGTGTTCATTGGATTGGGTTAGTGTTTCTTGCTTTGCCATATATGTGTTCTTCCACAAATCTGGGCTGTCCTTGTGTTTTTATGTCAATGCTCCTCGCATCCGTTTCTCACTCTTATTCGATTGTTTTTCCTAGAGCCCCCATTCCACCTCCAGTGACCTAGTTCCCTAAGTCCATGGAGAGTGCAATGCTCTTTGAACTCGCTTTGTGACACTGAAGCACTTGACCTCTGCAGGCAGCATCTACCCAAGCTCCTCAAATGATGTGCTAGTTCCACAAGCTGAAGATACGAATACAAAAGGACGTGAACTTCCCCTTTAAGACCGCCTTTATGAAATTGACATAGGTGCGCTTGCTTCATTAGATGAACATGATCCCAGTGAGAGCACCCATTCATAAGACAAGAACATTGATTAATTTTCTTGGTCGTAATGTGCAAAGTTCTCTATAAACGTAAATTGTTTTCTCTGGGGATCAAAGCTGGTCATCCCTGGGACGGGAAGCTTCGGTCAGCATCAAGATAAAGGCCTCACAATGGTGTACACTCAGCCTCAGTCCACGGCGCCCTGGCCATCCAGAGTGTGCTGGATGGTTCTCCTCCATCCTTGACTGTTTTATCACTCCCTGGGGGCAGAGAAGCTGTTTCTACTCTTGTCCTTTTATTCTAATAGCAATCCAAGTTGGTTCAGCATAACTGGTGGAGCGTTTACTGTGCATAAGACATGGTGCCAAGAGCAAGCGGGGAGATCCAAAATGAGTTGCTCTCTCTCTTTGGAGGGTCTCATAATGTTGCAGGGCATGCAGGCATTTCCATACATGATGGAAGGGTCAGCATTTGAGTTTTTGCTTTCTTTTCTTTTTCTCGATCTCTTACCTGGGACCCGTTTGGTTTTACCCAGCGGAGAGGACGCATTCATTCCACACTTTCAGACTAGGGGAGATCTCCCTGGCTGTCCTTTCTAAAATAGCAGCTTCCCACCCCAACACTCTGTCTTCTTTTCTGCTCAATTTATTTTTAGTACTTATTATCATTCAACAGTATATATTCTGCGTATCTTTCTTATCTACTATCTGTCTGTACCCGTGCCATGAAGACAGGGATTTTCATTAGCTTTATTCATTGCTGCGTCCCCTGTGCCTCAGTAAATATTTGTTGAATGAATGAATTAATAATTGAAAGCATGCACTCATTCTTTCAATAAACACCTCACGTGTGCCATGCACTTGCAATGACATGGTAGACAGGATTTCCGTGATCCTGCCCTCATGTCGTTTACGTTTGCTGGGAGAGATGGACGTCAATCAAATAGTCACATAAATACGTGATTGCAAGCCTTGTTCCTGTACCCTGTCCTCATATACCACATCGATAAGGTCAATAAAATCAACTATTTCCTGGCAAACAGACCTGTTTAAGATATAATGAAACACTATACTGCCCTCTTCCAGTCAGTCTCGTATTTGAAACATGAATTTGACAAAGAAAGGTAATATTCCATATATAAAAGGCACTTTCTCACCTGTTCAGAGTATTTATCCAGTGGGATGCCACCCAGATGTAAGTGCTTGGCATGTGGGTGACTGGGGAAACATTCTGGATTGATGTGTTTTCAGAGGACTCTCCCATTTCAACACATAAATATAGGAACTTTTACTGCTATAGTAACGGTATCGGATTTTTCAACATTAGTTGTGGACTGTTCTAAGCCTATTGAGTCTTATTATTTTTCAAAGAAAAATTTAGCAACTCAACCTGAATTTTCAGTTTCAAAACATATATGTTTTGTTCACTAAGTGCTTCTGATTGTTTTACCTTACCACTTTAAAGGGGAACATAATTTCTCTGACTTAAGATTGATTTTTTAGGGGCAGATATAATAACATTAATTTTTGTGGGATGATTCATAAAGGATGCTAATCAGCAACTGTTCAAGTTCCCCTTCTAATTCACCTGTGTAGGAGTATGAATAACATTTGTCTGAAAGTTTCATCCATGATTAACCTCAATCCTGTGATGCAGCTCCTTCTTGTTCAGTCCCTGTAAGAGGCCATCTATGGAGAAATCATTGGTAAATAAAGTTGTCATATACATCGACAGTAATAACTAAACCAGCCCTGCCCACAGGCCCCTCCCCCAATTTTAGGAGCGCAGAATTAACATAGCACATTTTTAAAAAAGATCTCAATACATACCAGCTGCAGTCTTTTAACATCTCACATCATTTTGTTAGCACAATGCCTGCCTACGTGAGCAAAAACATGGGAACTGCATCCTAATGCAGTTGACAAGATTTTTTATTTTCATGATTACTTCTCTGCCTTTTTTTATTTTGCCTGCAGGCAAAGGTTGGCATACATGTCAAGAGAATGTTCTCCAGCTGGGGCCTGCAGTACAGAGAATTGCATACACCAGAGGGCTCATGGGACTCGAGGCAGATTATTATGGTAATATTGGAGGCTGCTGTCCTCTCCCTCCCACAGCTGGGCCGCCTCTCTCATTGTAAGTATTGAAGCAATATGTTTTGCAAATTATACGTTGGGAACAACAGGGACCCAGTAAAGTGAGGAAAAAGAGAAACATTGCAAAATGTTGCCTTTAATATTATATTTTTCTTGTTCATCAAGCAAAATAAATTAAAGCTTTAATTTTTTTAAAATTAAATGAGGATCATATATTGAAAAAAGAGCTATAAGAGTAAAAACTTAATATTGATTTTATTGAGAGTTTTAAGAAAATACTGTTACAGAGAAATTAGACAGTAGTCTGATTCAAGAGAATCATGGTAAGATTACATAATAGCCTTTATTATGGATTTCAAAAATCCTTTTGAGTCCAATGAAGCTGGGTTAGCAAAAACTGCACAAAAAATATCATTTTAATTAGTGCTAATGTGATCCCGTCATGGTCCAGCTGTTTCACGCAGGACGAAAATGCATGTTACTTTATTAGTGATGCATCTTAGAAAAAATGTCACCTCTGATTTCAAACATTTGTTATAATGTACATTTTAATACAATAGTAGAGCAACTTGATTGATTTGGCAAAATGAGGCATTGGTTACATTCAGGCAAAAGGGCTTAAAAGCCGTCTTAATTGAGGAAGTAATGCTTTCCTTCTGTTTGGCCTTCCTTTCTGGATACATTAATAACAAAACAGGAGTCATATTTCTATTTCTACTGTGGATTTTGAAGACATATGTAATAGAAAGTTAAAATGTCAATAATTCACAAATTAGCACTTTTTCTCTTATAGAACACTAAGTTTCCCCCCAAATTTAAAGTTGTAGGTTAATTTTAACTTGTGCTGTTTGTTAACAGCTTTGTGCTGTTTTAGTTTTCAATAATTCATTTAAATTTATTCATTAGCAAACATTTTCACGTCTTTCTTGATAGAGAATCTGCAACTCATTCTTTGGGGTTTAGTTTTCTTTATTTCAGTCAATCTAACTCAATTTCTTCATTGGGATATGAAACCCTGCTTCCTTAGAAAGAGAGCTACCATCTGACTTAAAAACTTAGGAGTGTGGCTTAAATCTTTCCCTTAATTTTAATACAATTGAGGCCTCTCCCATAACACAGTGACATCAAGCACAGTACATTTATTTGTCATACATGTTCTAGTCCTTTGCCACAAACCTATAAAACAGCTCACCATGTGCAGTCCTGTGCCAGACTAATACATTTATCTACCTTATTTATTTGAGATCATGCCAATATATTTTATCTTGCTATTGATAGAGGTGTCCACATACAATTTACTCCCCTCAGCTAGATATTCATTTAAGAGGAATTTACTAAATAAAAGGCTGGTAGGAAATGATCTTCAACATAAATGTCAGCCTCTATGATGTTTAGTGAATTATAGCTATCATTTGGAAGTGGGAGTCGCGGGGGGAAAGCCAGCGACTCTCGGTTGTTTTTCAGCATTGTTTCTCATTATCCCAATCACTGTCTCAGTGTTTAGTCAAAGAACACCAACGCTCCGCTTGATTGACGCTGCCAGGGAACTTATTTGTCTGTTTCAATCCTCTGCTGCTTGATGCAGGACAACACTGTTCTACCAGCTTTTGAATTCTTCTTGTCACTGGAACTCAAGCAAGTTTACTCCTTTGAAAGTCTGAGATCCTGAACAAAAGCAACTTTTGATTTTATAAAATAGGCGCTTTTCTCAAGGATTCCTTCCTGTGCTCTCTTGGTGTGGGAGAGTCTTTGCAAGCAAAACAATGTTATCATAAGCTCGTTTAACTGTGAGGCAACTGGTCCTTCTGAAGGGGGCCAATGGTGCTTGCACGCACACGTGCACGCATGGTGACACACACATTAACATTATTTTTCTATACACAGTGTCATGCTGTAGTGAGTGGTGGTGATTTGAGGTTTTCTTGTGATTTTTCCTGGCGAGAAAATGTAGGCACCATGGAGCCCGAGAAAGGACTAGGGACGTGCTTCACTGGTCCTTGGCTCTACTACTGGTTTTTGCATCGTGGACGCAGTGTGTGTTTCACAGTGATGATTCGGTGAGATAACATTCCACATTAGACACACTCTCCTTAATTTTACTTCACATGTTTAGTAACGTGGAAGCATGCTTTTTGGGGGGGTTCATGTATGGCAAATACAGGTGTTTGTCTGCTTGACAGCTCTGCTAGCCCATCCCTGCTGGGAGCCAAGCTGAGGAAAGTGAAGGCCAACAGGGTAGTCTGCAGGGCATCTTCTCTCCTTCTGCCACTAACTAGAGATACCTGTGGGCAAAACTGGGTCCAGACCCAGGTTCGGCTTTCCGTCACACAGGAGACAGGACTCCCATAATACCAAGCCGCTATGCCGAGCTCAGAAGGAGAAGGAGGTGGCTGTCAGTCCTAGCAAACGGGGCTTGTGGCTTTCAGGAGTGCCGCCGTGGGGGCAGGTGTCTTGTTTTTCCATTATACCTGAGCAAATGATATCAAGAGGTTTTTGACGGAGTGAGGATCACCCAGGAATGAAGGTACAGAACTGAGATTGAAGCCACTACATTGCAGCCACCTCCCCGGGGTCTTCTGCTCGTTTCTCTCTGCTGCCCATTCCTCAACAGTCTGCTGCTATAGCTTTAGGGACTCAAGTTCTTTTACCAATCACATGAAGAATACCCAATTCAGAGGAAAACTACGGGATGCTAACTTGCACCGTACACTACCCTTGAATCCTTTCTTTTGATACATCTCTGCCTCATTAGCATAGCTATGTGAAAGCTGAGTGGGTGTGTCCCACAGACATAGTGGGAACTTGACACCACATTAAAGATATTGAAACTTAGCCTACGTTTAGTTTATGAAGTTACGGAAAATCAGAAGGGCAGTGTAAGGGCCACAAAAAGGTATGTGCATGAGAAATGGTGTCAGTATTATTCATCCAACCCCCCCAAACCTCACCAAACTCTACAATGAAGCATTAGTTTGTAATATTCCAGAGTGGATAAAGACAGGGTTCCAGAGTCAGATGATCTGGGTATACATCTGCCTTCTATCATTAACAGCTATGTGGCATCAGGCAAGTTGCTTTTATTTCCTGAGCCTTAGTTTCCTGATCTACAAAATGGGAATAATGGTAGAGTCATCCCTATAGGGTTGCGAAGATTAGATGAGATGATTCAAGAACTCAGAGGACAGTGCCTGACATATGCTAGCATGTTCCGTAAATGTTGTTCATGTTAAGAAAAGTCAGGTGTAGTGTCTGAAAATAGGAGATCCTCAAAGGTGTATGCTGAATAGAAGGTTGTATTATCTTTGTTTTCCAGCCTTCTTCAAGGCTGTTCTCTATCTCCATCTGTTTAAAGACTGACCAGATGTGATTAATTTTATTAAATAGAGATTCTTTTTTAGAACCTGGATAGATTCTGTCCTGTTAGGAAATGCTGGTTTTTTTGTTTTTATTTTTGGGTGTTTTTTTTTTTTTTTTTATTTGAGAATAGGTTTGGTTTTTTGTTTTTTTTTTTTGCAGGGGAGGGTGAGAGAATAGCTTTTTTTTTCCTTTGAAAAGTAGAAACTCGAGTAAAGCCATGCAGTGTTTGGTTGTCCGTCAGAATCCACACAGGGAGACTGTTCAAACGGCGCAGGCGCTGCCCACCCTGTTCCCCCACGTTCCGGCGCTCCGTCCGCCCACGCCCTGCAGAGCTCCGGCACGGAAATGACGGGGGGTGTGTCCGTCTCCATTTTTAACATAAATCTTTTCAATTCTTTTGTAAGTGATTGGGAAATAATCAAGTGATTTTTTTTCTTTAAAATCTTGGAATAAATTTAGCTTTGTGTATCTAGGCTTTTGTTGTATCAGAGGCTCCTTTGCAAAATTAGTAGCGGACTATCTTAGCACATTGAAATTACATTTTGAAACTGGTATTTCTTATATTTAGTATATTTGGATTACGTTATTCTGGTGTTGCAAGAGGGAAAAACCTATCTATTCATCTACGCTCATGATGGTTCTGAGGACAGCCAACATGGGATTAAAGAAAAGATTTCTACCTTCTGCAGGTCCCTGTTTATACATACCCTGTGAAAAGTTTTCTTGAGGGACTTTTATCTTCTGATCCTTTATCAATTTTATTTCTTTATGTATTATGTGGTGCATTACTGCTATCATTATTATTTATCACTACGAAGGACAAGTATTGCACTTTCTTTTCCTAGATATTTTGTTGTGTGTATTTAGCATAAAAAGTATCAAAATTTAAATATTTATGGTAGGCATCCTTTTTAGAGGTATTTTTCTTTCCCTCCTAACTACTTCTAACACAAGACATTATAAAAAAATATATGAGAAAGTTAAGATAGTATTTTTCTTTATTGGTGTTTTCATGCTGTTTTCTGGTTGATTTATGTCATTATTTAATGCCTAAACATGAGACCTGATAAAATAATAATGCAGAATGCTATACGTGCTTTGCTTGGCTTTTATTGTATCGATTTGTATTAAAATACATAAAATATTGAAAAAATAATAATACAGAAATTAATTAGGTCTGATGAACACTGGGGTGCTCATCTCGACTGGTCTTCAATGACTGGGTTTTGGTTCTGGGGAGAAAGCACCGTCAACTTGGAAGAACTGAAGACTTGGTTGGAGGGAGACTGACTCTCAACTGTCACATCCTCTCACTCTTGAGTGTTTTTTAATATTCTTCAAGGATCCCACAGAGGTTCTATGGGTTATCAAAGTGCTTGTTACTAGTCAGAGATTAATCCACAAGTATTTATTACAGGTTACCAAGTGCTTTTCACCAGATTATCCTGTATCACCGTCACACCAGCTCTGTCAAGTAGGAATGCAACCTCATATTGAAAAGATTAACTACTAACCTGGTGGCTAAGTAATACCAAAGCCTAATTTCAAACTCTGAGTGCATCCTTCTTCTACTAGGTGGCAGGGCCCATGCTAAGTATTTTATGAATATTCTCTGACTTTCACACCAATTCTGCAAGGTGGTATTGCCGTACTCTTAGACGTGATTGGATCAAAGCTTAGTGAGGTCACAGGGTTTGCCCAACACCGGGCAGGTTGAGGTACCAGGACTGAAACGGGTGTGCCTGATCACAAGACTGCATTGACCCCCCCATACTGCCTCAGTGCCCCTTCTACTAGTTTCCAAAAGAAACCTCACCATGTGTTATCCACGTTTAATTCTTCCAATCAGCCACTATGTACCAACATTTCTCAGATTGACAGTAAGATTTTCAAAGGCATTTGAGTTAGCTCCTGTTCTTTCATATGGGTTAAAAAAAAGACAGACATGGGATCTCTTATTAAGATTTATCTTTACCTATTAAAAAAGGCTAAAGAAAAAGTTATTTTAAAATCTACATAGTAAGGCTCATTAGTGAACATTCCTGGTGGTACATTGGTCTCAGCTAAGGTGAAAGAAA
>PVKM010034332.1:0-15603 GCA_004027735.1 Carollia perspicillata
GTGTATGAGGAGAGCCCTTCTGCAAAACGAAGGCCGTGAACAGCGGATGCACTAGGGACCTCTCCCGAATCTCCCTCTGGCAGCCCAAGTTCAAGTGAATTGTAAAAGCCTGCATTTGCTGCCACACTGTTTTGAATGTAAAGACAAGGCCCAAATGTTCTTAATTCACTCCGAGGGAGCACTCAATCCAGCTGACTGTAACATAAGGAATTTAATAAAGTAAAAGCAAGTTATCTAATCAAACCTCCTGCTGCTTTTTATAATATCAAAATGAAAATAGGCTTAATTTGGCATTATCGTAATTGAATTCATTACAATATCTAAACATGTTTTATGTGTTTTCCCCCCTTGGATATTATATTGCTACTGATTGTAAGGATGGGAAGGGGATAAAATTGCTCACTTGTTGAGTGCAGATTAATTCTCGACACTGAGGTGCTGTTCTGAAAAAAATAATACAAACGGAGCTGCTTTAAAATGGAGTTGGAGCTCTCATCCCAGAGGAACTGCATTGCATGACAACTTTCAAAACTTTGGAACCTGAGAACAGGGCAAAATAACCTTAGGATCAGGGCTGTTTGCAAAAACAGCAAGAAAGCAGATATTATGTCTACCTGACCGGTGGCTGCCAGACTGAACATTAAAACCACTGTTTAAATAGAGCATCCCTGTGTCAGTTTCTCTGCACCTATAAAAATGCCTTCCTTCTACTGATGTCACTGTTCCCCTCCCCTTCCTCCTAAATACACCCAGGACTTCACTCCCTAATTGAAACACTATTTGAGCTCCTGCCTAGATCAATGTTTCCCAAACCATTATTTTTTTTAAAATCTCAATTAAATGCTTTGTTCCTGTCACTTTGAAGGGCCTATTTTATTTTTACTTTTTAGGTTAACAGTTCACCTAACTTTGCAGGTAGCAGTTTACAAATTGTCTTCAAATGAAAATAGAATGAGTAAACTGAGTCATTTTATATTATTTATTTGATAAACGGAGGTTACTGGATAATTTTGTGTGCAACCTTGTTCAAAGTCCAACACAAGAAGTTGTTGATCCATGAACTCGTGGTAACTACAGAGGTGAAATTCATAATCATTAAATGATTACTGTGTGCACTGGTCTGCTGGTCACCATGTGGGCTTGCCCTGATGAAGGAGCTGTACCCTCTGTCCAGGAAGTTGGCAGTTGGGGCAAATAAGCATACGGGACCTGAGCTTGGAGAATATGGTGGGCAACAGGAGCCACAGAGCTACGAGTTCAGAGAGTGAATTCAAACTAATTCTTTGTTCTATGAGTTACATTACTCCTTCTAGAGAATTTAAGTTTTCCTACTTTCTACATGATAGGGATTTATCATATCTCTTATTTTTTAAAATTTTTTTGAAGACTGTGGTCAGCGAGGTTTCACTGAGAACAGGTGAAGGAGAATTAAGGCTACAGATAGATAATCGGGATAATCAGGATAATCAGGCTGGCTCAGTCAAGCTGTACTAGATTACAGGCTGACACAGAAACACGAGTACAATATATTGTACGGAATGGGGTGTGATCCACACGTCCTATCTTCCAAACTGCCCGAATGATGACAGAACAGGGTGTTGGCTAACACATGAAGCATGAAGTGGGTGTTGATATATTGCCAGGTAGAAAATTTCTTGTAGCACATAATAAAAAGCCTCAATCAAGACAAGGAAGATTTAGATTCTTGAGGAAACAGTCGAGACATCCTCACAGACAGATGGGCAAGATACTCATCTGTCTATAGAGTGACGTTGATGATCTCGATTCCTGATTTGATCCTGTTCGTATTAGTGGTGAACAGTTGAGGGAAGAGCACCTCCAAAATGGCACAGAGATGCAGGTCTCCGCCAGTTTGGAGTTCTGTGAGGAGAGTTCCGAACTTCACTGGCAACATGTCTAGAGGCCATGGGTAGACAATTGTTCGGACTTCCCATATTGCGTGCGTGTATTTGGAGTTAGGATGGGATACCTCTCCTTTGAGTCAATAATTAGAAAAAAAATCATATGTCATCTTCCTTTCCCTCTTCTAGCCCTTTATTTTGTGTTGCAGAGGTGTTATTCTCTCAGTCAGCAGGGTATGAAACACTCCTGTTAGAGGAGCCTGCCTTTGCCTTTGTTCTTGGTTCTTTTGTTGTCTTGCAATAAAATTGTTAGTTATTTACTCAAAATAGAATTAAAAAATTCAAAACCAACACAACATTTTTGGATTTGGATTCATGGAGAAAGAAGTGGTCACAGGGTGGATCCTGATGAGGAGCAGAGAATAGTGTCTGCCAGTCAAGATAACAGGTAGCCGTGTTATCAGCAGCCCATGGAGTATTTGAGTATGAGATAGGAATATGTCTCCTAATTTCCCCTCAGAGCACTGCAGTCCGGATGGCCCCTGTCAGCAGCACACGGATGGAAGGGATTGCGAGCAGAGTCGCCTGAAAAACTACATGGAAACCCTTACTCAGTAGCTAATAACAATCATTCCTTGTATCTCAATGTAACTTTTTAATTTAAAGTAAGCTTCCGAATGTTATTTTCATGGGTGGTCAGTACAACTCCTGTACTTTGAAGTAAATATATATGGTAGGAGAAGTACTCCCACTACTGCCTGGCTGCCCAAAACAGATCACAATCTCTATGAGACGGCATCAGCCCATATTACAGTGATGCCAATGACCCATTCAGTGCCTTCGTAAATTAATGCCAGTATCTATGGGACTGTGTTTTATTAGATTAGAAAAGCTGCATACATACTTTTCTATAAACCAAGGACTGAGGATAGAAATTAAATTATACAGGACCACGAGGCAATTAGAAAGTGAGCTAAAGTTAGAACTCAGAAGTTTTACTCTTAGCTAATGCTGATAACGAAGATCATCTCTGTTAATTATATAACACAGAGGAAGTCAGAGCTTCTATATATATGGCTGGCCACAGCCTTGTCAATTCAATATTTAACTACACATTAGCATGTGATACTTAATTTAAAATTATCATTAACTTCCCAGTCAGCATGTTGCACTCTTCTTTCCAACTTTAAGCCATTTCTCTCTGAAAGAGTATAAAAAGACCAAAGGCAGCAGCAAAATTTAACTGGAAACGTTTTCAAGTCAATGATGCATTCAGTTTCAACATTTCTGTCTTGTAATCAAAACTCTGTACTAGCACTTTAAATGTAAAGATATTTGATGAATGACATAGAAAAGGTAAATTGTCCTCAGGTGCCGTTTCTGGCATTACAAAGGCATTGTTGTGTTTTTATTTTTTTTTCATAGAAGAAACTTTTTATATTAAAGCATTTGCAAAGAGCTAGTTCAGAGAAACATTTGGTGTTCACAATAACTAGTATTTCTAAAACGGCAAAGCCCACATTCTATTAAAAAAAATTCTCACTTCTCAGAAATTGAAAAAACTGGTAGAATGCTAAATGCGCAGCTATTTTAAATACCTGAAACAGGCCAGCAGTGAGCAAAAGCGGCAGCATGATTCAGCTGAAAGCAGTAGTGGGAAGCTGTGGCCTTACCCCTGTCCAGCTTTGTGACCTTGAAAAGGAAATCACATCTCTAGACCTCCGTTTCCTCATCTGCAACCAAAGGGATTGTACGACATGACATTAAATGTCATTTTGGCTTTAATACCTATATTTTCTACTATTATGTGTATTTGACTCTCTCACTAGCCTCCTCAAATAAAGTTGTTTTAGTATTTCTATCCAGATTTCACTGAACATATTTCTTCTTCTTTTCCCCAACAGATGGCAGCCCTTTGCGAAGTTCACCCATGTATTTCTGGAGGTTTCTAGGGGTCTGTGTGTCATGCATGTGCTTATGAACAAATCTCAGTCTGCCAAGTGGCTCCTCACTGAGCCTTGTACATTTGTACTGAGTCCTGGACATTTTGCCCCACCCCATCTACCAAAGCTTTGCTGTTGCCTCATTGGCTGACTGCCACCCTGCCCCTTCCTGTCTCCTGGGGCTCCCGAGCTGTGGACCTTTGAGATGCAGAACCGTTCTGTTTCCTGCTTGTCTCCTCTGAGCCCCTTCAGAAATATCTTTTTCTCCTGATGCTTCAAACCCAGCCCATGGGACTGAACTATGGATAAAGCCTGAGAATTCTTCATTTCCCTATTTCTCTTCTCTGGTCACAGAACTTCATGCATAAATCTCCTCCTTTTCCTTTTAAGCAAATTGTTAAAAGTGTTTAGATTCCTAAGAGGTTGTTGACCCACAAAAACAAGCTGAATTTTGGCTGAGTCAAGGATTCTCTTTTATTTACCTTTACAAATACTTGTCTGTAGGAGTTAATCTTGTAAAAGTGCATAACACTTCCTGCAGCAATTAGTTTTGGTCCTCTTTTTTTAAAAATTTTATTTTAATGGTTATTCAAGTACAGTTTTCTGTCTTTTACTCCCGTCCCAGTCCACCCCCCCTCAGTGCTCCCCACCTCCCTCCCATTCCCACCCCTCTTAGTTTTTGTCCATGCATCCTTTATACTTGTTCCTGTAATCCCTCCCCTTTTCCCCCTGAAATTCCCTCCCCTCTCCCCTCTGGACACTGTCAGCCTGTTTTCTATTTCAATGTCTTTGGTTATATTTTCAGTGCTCTTAAGGAAAGGGAGAGACAACTGACGTGAGGAGGCATGATTTTAGATCAGAAATGTCTTGTTTCGGTCCTGTTTATTTCCTACTAGAGGTTCTTTCATCTAAGATTTACTTTTGGGCTATTCTAAATTTTCTAATCATTATCTGTGTGAAATGAGGTTGCCACCATCAAGTAGATGTTCCTAAGTGTGACTTCAGCTTTAGAAAGAGGCCACACGCTTCTCTCAGGAAGGCGGGGTGGAAAGAGGTGGGATTTGCAGTCAGACACATTGGGTCCAGTGTTGGCTCCCCTCATTGTACTGTAGAGCAAGTTGTTCACAGTGTAAACAAATTCTCGTATCTATTTCATAGAAATCATAATGCATAACCTGTGATGTGTCTCTGAAGTTTAAAGGAGCCAACACAGGTGAGGTGCTTGGTGCAGCAAGCCTTAACGAATGTGATACATCTGAAGGGATTCCTTTCCCTATGATTGGTTTCTTCTCAACTGTTGCTACCTCTTAGGTAATGCAAAATGCATTTTGCATTTAGGAAATGCAAAATGTTACTGTGTGACCTGGATAAAGTAAACTCACCTCTCGGGTCTGTAGTTATCTCAATGGGAAAATGAGGAGGATGATCCCCTTGAGTTCTCAAATTAGTGATTCTGTGATTTTTAAATGTTTAATTCATTGAGTAAATGATGCTACCTTTTTTCTTTGACACTTGTCGAATCCACTGTAAAACATGATTGTACTTCATTTGTTGTTTAATAAGTTTCTGACAGAATGAATTAAACATTCAAGAATTTCACTTAGTTTTGTTAACTTCAGCCTACATAATACTAAGTGGGGTCTGAAAAAAATAAAATCTTTTAAATGATTATCATACATATTATTCAAGGAGGGATACTATGAGTTTTCTTCATATGATAAGTTTCTACTTTTTTAGTGGAAGGTAATCATTAGCTTTATTATACCTAGCAGGCAATACACTATATGTTGCTTCTTCACTTATTATTGTTGATCTATTTAGTCAGAAATCAACGGAAACTAAAATCATTTTCTATTGGTGCCAGTTGGATTTACTTGCACCAGAAGAGTTTAAAGAATTTAATTATGAGTGTAACAGTGACAAAACAGCTCTGACAGTATGAGTTTAATAGACAGATATTTTTGTGGAACAGAGCCCCAACTCGGACCCCTTGGGAATTGGCACTTGCCAGAAAACTAGCTAGTGAGATGATCTACTCCATTTGAAAAATGTCCATGATGATATGAGTAAACAGCTTTGGGCATCCGCTTATTTCTGCTTTCCCCAAAAGGTGTAATTTTTATTTTGGACATGTTTTTTCTACTTGCTGTTCTCTTTTGAAAACAGTCATTGTACTCTTATGGATACTTTTTTGTATCCTTCCCTAAATTGATCAGTTAAAATAATATTTCCCTTACCATTTTTTCTGAACTCAATGTTTTCTTTTGATTTTTTTTGTTTGAAAACAAAGATTTGTGGACTTTCCTTAAAAAATGTAATGTCTTTTTCATTTTTAGTAATATCTTTAAGTCTTTTGCTATGTACATTTATATAAACCACCAAAAGCCAGGAATGAGGAATTGGTAATTTTGATGATTTTTTAAAAAGTTACCCTGATTGCCACATTAACTATTGATAGCTCGTATTAGTGAAAATATGGACGGGGTGGACGGGGTGGCAGTCATAAACACAACATGCCTCTGAACTACTGAGAGCTAATACTTTAGCCACGTGATTGCCACTTTACACATTTACAAAAGGCACGCACTTTTTACTCGGATATTCTTCTCTTTTGTTATTGTTATTTTTCTACCACTAGATGGTTTCTTAGTACAAATATCTTCCATGCATTCCTAATGTTTTAGTGTATGTAGTGACAATAGAATTCGTAGTAAAGACCTGTGCTAACATTCTTATGTTGGACTCCAGGTATCTCGTATTGCTCATAAATTATACAGAGATTCTGCATTTGCTTTTCACCATCTAAATGCAGGAGATTATTGCTTAAAACACACATTTTCAGTTTTCATTAAACAAAGAGATGAAACTTCCATAATGAATAAGAGCAATAATAAAAGTAAAAAACTTATTAAGAAAATGAGAAAAATCAAAGTAGGAAAAATTATCCATAGCTTTCTGCCCATAAAGTAGTTAATTATTAGTATTTACACTTGAGTGATATGATTTCTTGGTTTTTAGCGAGGTGATTTCTTTTATTTTAAAGGTAAAGTATTTACAGCATAATGTATGCTCTTTGGCATTTCTGAATAACAAAGTTTTAGACAAGCAAGGATTAGCCTTACTCTAAATTTCGAGTGAGAATCTGAGACTGAATAACACTCATTGGAGTTTAAAATGATTGACAACAAAATAGCAGAATTTTATCTTGCTGAAGTTATGTAAAAGAAAAAATATTGCAGTACATACAGATTGACACAGATGAAAATATTCTGACATTTGGGAGACATTCAAATCCCAGAATTTTATAACTGTTTCAGAGATGCATGTTGACCTATTCAGAAGATAAGATATCCTGATTCACAACCCAAATATCATACATTCTGTTTCCATCCCACCAAGCACTAAAGAAGAGCAATATTCATGTTAATATAAATTTTCTTTGCCATCTTCCAAAACTATTTGAACTTTCTTTCCACCCTTGACCTAATTTTACAAGAGAATAGTTTTTTTGCCTGTAGGTTTCCTTCTCTCCCAATATTGAACAGAGAGAATGGGTAATCCTAAGTCTAAGAATAGAGAATAGGAGGTATACAAAGAAAATAAATTAGAGAGTAGCTATTTGCTTCACAAAAACATTCACAAAAAAGTCTTGAACAAAAGTCTTCTCTTATTTTCTTTCTTAAAATATATTTTATTGATTAAGCTATTACAGTTGTCTCAATTTTCTCCCTTTGCCCCCCTGTGCCCATTACCCCCATTTCTTCCAGCAATATCCCTGTTTAGTTCATGTCCATGGGCCATGCATATAAGTTCTTTGGCTTCTCCATTTCCTATACTATTCTTAACATCCCCCTGTCTATTTTGTACCTACCAATTATGCTTCTTAATCTCTGTACGTTTCCCCCCATTCCCTTCCCAGCTGATAACCCTCCAAATGATCTCCATACCTATGATTATATTCCTGTTCTGGTTGTTTGCTTAGTTTGCTTTTTTAGATTCAGTTGTTGATATTTATGAATTTGTTGCCCTTTCAATGTTCATAGTTTTGATCTTCTTCTTTTCCCTAACATTTAATTAATAATGTCCCTTTAACATTTCACGTAATAATGGATTGGTGATGATGAGCTCCTTTAGCTTTACCTTGTCTGGGAAGCACTTTATTTGCCCTTCCATTCTAAATGATAGCTTTGCTGGATAAAGTAATCTAGGTTGTAGATCCTTTCTTTTCATCACTTTGAATACTTCTTGCCAGTCCCTTCTTGCCTGTGAAGTTTCTTTTGAGGAATCAACTGATAATCTGATGGGAACTCCTTTGTAGGTAACCTTCTGCTTTTCTCTCGCTGCTTTTAAGATTTTCTCTCTTTATCTTTGACCTTTGGCATTTTTAATTATGATGTGTCTTGGTGTGGTCTTCTTTGGGTCCAACTTGTTGGAGACTCTCTTTGTTTCCAGGACTTGTATGTTTATTTCCTTCACCAAACTAGGGAAGTTTTCTCTTCATTATTTTTTCAAATAAGTTTTCAACTTCTTGCTCTTTCTCTTTTTCTTCTGGCACCCCTATGATTTGGATGTTGATATGTTTAGAAATGTCCCAGAGGTTCCTTATATTATCCTCATATTTTTTGAATTCTTTTTTTCTTCTTGTTGTTCTGGTTGAAAACTTATTTTTTCCTTACGTTCCAAATTGTGAATTTGAATCCCAGCCTCATCCCCTCCACTGTGGGTTCCTTGCAGATTTTTCTTCATTTCTCTTAGTGTAACCTTCATTTCTTCCTGGGTCTTTTCATGTTGCTATACTCAATGAATTATTTTTTTAATAATTTTTATTTTAATTGTTGTTCAAGTACAGTTTTCTGCCTTTTACTCCCATCTCAGCCCACCCGCCCAGCCCTCCCCCTTCCCTTCCATTTCCACCCCCCCTAGTTTTTGTCCATGTGTCCTTTATACTTGTTCCTGTAGACCCGTCCCTTTTTCCCTGAAATTCCCACCCCTCTCCCCTCTAGACACTGTCAGCCTGTTTTCTATTTCAGTGTCTTTAGTTATATTTTGCTTGTTTGTTTGTTTTGTTATTTAGGTTCCTGTTAAAGGTGAGATCATATGGTATTTGTCTTTCACCATCTGGCTTATTTCACTCAGCATAATGCTTTCCAGTTCCATCCATGCTGTTGCAAAGGGTAGGAGCTCCTTCTTTCTCTCTGCTGTATAGAATTCCATTGTGTGAATGTACCATGGTTTTATGATCCATTCAATGAATTCTTTATTTATCCTGATCACCAGTGTTTTGAATTCTGTATCTGATAGGTTGGTTTTTTCCTTTTCATTTGGTTCTTTTTCTGGGGTTCTGTTCTTTCATTTGGGCCATATTTCTTTGTCTCTTCATTTTGGCAACCTCCCTGTGTTTTTTTCTGTGTATTAGGTAGAGCTGCTGTAACTCTATGTCTTAATAGTATGGCCTATTGTAGAAAAGGTACCTATAAATTGTTTGGGGTGGAGCCTTAGGTAATTGCCAGGGCAGGGCTATGTGCTTCCTCTCTTGGTGGCTGTGTGTGGGGAGAGAGCTTAGAGAGGGGACAATGCCTTTGCCAGGCTTCTCAAGGTTTGCCCAGCACATGTCCTGTTTCCAGACACTTCACTTACTACCTGTATGTAACTGGTGCCCTCCCAGCTGTTGCCCTGGTGCTGAATCCAAGAGAGGGTGGGTCTGCACATGTTCTACCATATTTTACCACATAGAATGCAAACCTTTTGCCCAAATTTTTGAGTGGAAAATAAGGATGTGCATTATACATGGGTATGATGCTTATATAACATGGATATATTAATAAATATAATAATCCATGTATAATGCGCACAAAATGTGAGTACACATTATACATGGCAAAATATGGTAAGTCCGTGTGGGCCCTTTAAGACAAGTCTCCTGAACATTAGGCAGTTTTTCCTGCCACTCCAATGCCCACTGGTTTCTACAGCCAGAAGTTATGGGGATTTATCTACCATTAGAAGTTAGAGGGGCTTTTCTTCCTGGAGCTGGAATCCTGGGCTGCATGGTCTGGCCTGGGGCTGGGATCACTTGCTCACAAGGCACACCTCCCTATTTTATACATCCCACATGAATGTGGGACCTTCTGTTCCCCTGCCAGTGCTTCTCCACTCCACCCTGCATCTCTGTGTGTTTACCCTTCCTACCATGTGGATGGATGTGACTTCTTTAAATCCTTGGTTGTCCGACTTCCATACAGCTCGATTTTCTGACGGTTCTGGGGGTCATTTGTTTTAAGGTCTAGTTATAATTCTTTCTGTGGTTGTGTGAGGAGGTGGAGCGTGTTTACTCACTCCTCCATCTTGGCTAGATCTTATTTTCTTTTTGAAGCAAACTTGAGTTTAATCACAAAAAAATTTTAAACTATTATGTAAAATGAGTTGTACTGGATTTGGAATTAGATTACATTTATATATCTGGTAGGCTTATTTAGGTTTTATTTGAGAAATATTTATTGAGCACATCTTTTATACCATACTTTTAAGCAAACATACTTGCTCTGTTTGGGGAGGTATTATTTAACACCAACCACGTCAACATTACTGACAAGGCACTGTGGTGAATTTTTTCACTGAGGCTTGATTTAACAGTTGTTCCGGAATTATTTTCTTGTGGTAGGGGAGTAAGCGCTGAGATAAAGACCATATGGATGCAAACTTTATACTATTTTTTTTGAGGAGATATCATGATTCAATCTCTAGCTGAAGAAATTATCTAGGAAAGTAACTGTCTAATGCATGCAGGGAAAATAATACTACTTCATTTTTTTATCTTACTTTGGGGTAAGAGAGAAAAGAAATGACAAATGGTTACTCTGTGTAAGGGGTCTCTTTCTGAAGTTTTCTCACTCTGGAAAGGATAGGAAAACCAATATTAATGTTTAGATAGTAAGCATATTTTGAATCAAAATGTGTTCAGGAAATAAAGATTATATTATTCTAGTTCAAAAAGTCCTAGCTGGAAGACCATTCTCATCTATCAAACCTGTCTCTCAGAGTCACTGATAAGGTTTTTGAATCAATAGGTCTTAGAAGGAATTACATCAAAGAGTAGTAAACAACTTCATCTGCTACCTTTGAGGTAAGATTAAGAGCCTGGTTGAGCAGCAAACTGTACTTCTACATGTAAGAAGTCAGAGGCATTGTCATAAAAAGTTGGCTGCTTTTGGCATTACACTTATTCCATTATTCTGATATCTCATGAGCTCACTTTATTCTCTCTTCACTATTGGAAAGATGGATACTTGCACTGTGGATGAGCCCTTGACACCACTTCCACTGGAAGTCACCACATTCCCTCAGAGAACATGCTTGGGCTCGTTAGCATCTCCGAGATTGAGACCAGGGATGAGAGAACGTGAAAGGGAAGGGCATCTCAGCCAGGACTGAGATGCGGATGTAGCATTATTTCTCTCTTGCCCCTTTGATGCACATACCCAGGAAATGAATGTCTGGGCTCCATCTTACATACTTGCTTAAATAACTGGATCCCTTAGCTTGGCTGTGAGGAACTAAGCTAGGCAGTGAATATTGAAATTGGCCAGTAAGTCATTCTGCAACAGCCAGGTGCCCTATAGGACGATGTCAAGTAAGACTCAATGTTTGTCGTTGGTTAGATTCTGAAAAGAAGAGAAACAAAATGAACTACCATGATACGAGATGGTGCACGTGCCAGGATTTATAAGATTCTTTAGAGTGATGGACAAAATCGTCCTGGACCAAGAAAGTTTTCTGGAAGAAGGTGACACTGCTAAGGGGATGAGCATGGGGTGACTACAGTAATAAGGGGGACAAAGATGGACTTCTGCAGAATTCCATAAGAGCAGTGCCAGTGCACAGGAACACCTAAAGCTACAAATATTACATCAAACAAGACTCTCTTCAAACCTTTGGAGGAGTTATGGGAGATGAAACCTGACAGAGACAGTCAGCACGTCAGCTGGAGGGCATCAGTTGTATAAAGGTTCTAGATTTTATCCTGAAAGCTGTAGAGAGACACTGAAACTCTTCATAGACTTCAGCAAGGAAAGAGATACCTATATTCTGTTCTAAAATGATTGGCGTGTGTAGGAATTAATGTACACTTTGGCTTAACTATGAAAAAGTATCCTAAACGAAGAGACAAGTTTTATCTTTGTTAGAAACAAAACTTGAAAGTTAAAATGCAGAGCAGTCTGCTACTTTTGGAGCCCTTCTTTAGAACTGATTAAGATAACAGTGTTCATGAATATTTTCCGCACACTTTAATCTAATTGAGTTGTGTCACTGCATCACTTTTCATTGATCCTCCTAGTTTATTTGGTTGAAAATAACAAAATAGCACCTCAGAAGCAAATAGACAACGCACTGCATGTTACACTGAACCTAAATTACCAAAATTTGCAGACGATCCATAATGTGCATACAGATGGCTGTGAATTCACACGCGCACACAGTCCTACAAACATATACATAATATCGAATGTTTTCTTTCTCAAGCATTTGTTAATTTTTTCCTAACATGTGTTGCCTATAGTTTGTTTATACTCTCAGTAATTTATTCAGTTGCATTTGACAAATGACTCATGAAATTACTCACATTTTTTATCATTTTGATACAACAGTACAATATTGCCCTAGTTTAATTTATTATATCCACTGTTGTGAGTAGAACAATAACTTCTGGCTAACAAATATTTTGGGCTGATTTCCATTTCTATGAAACCTGCTTTGTCTTTCAATAGTAATTATATAAGAGATATATAATACACTAATCTCAGTGAAGAAAATGAGAAAACTGTGCAGTGAAAATATGAAGAGTTTGCAAAGTTTGTTCGATTCGAAGAGTTATTTTGCCCATGTCTTACAGTTTTTTAGCTTACTGTTTTAAAATACTTTAAGTAGAAAAATAGCTCCCGTTTACTGAGTGCTTTGTTTAAATCCCTGCTGCACCAATTACTAGCTATACGAGCTTCGACAAATTTCTTCACGTGTATGTCTCAATTCCAGCATCTGTAAAAGGGGAACAATAGACTAATGACTGACATGTGTGTGAAGATTACATGAACTCATGTGTGCAAAAACATGTTAAACAATCACTGGCAGGTATTAAGCACTTTGTATTGTTATTTCATGTTGAGCGTAAGTAACTAGCATTCTGTGTCTTGTAAGTGTCTAAGTGTTAGGACCAAATTAGTGGCATTGGATTCCAAATCTGTGTTGTACATAGTGTCCCTTTTGTTTTTCTTCAAGATGTAATATTATCACCCTTTCCCCTTGCTTTACTAGTTTAAAGTAGACTATTGAACTGTCAAGGATTAGTTTGCCCGTACATCTGCTAAGGTTCTTCTAAACACCTCATCCCACCAAGCTCCTCCACTGTTAGCATATTATCTACTTGGCATGTCTTCTCGACAAGGTTGTGTTAACGGCAGAGAGATTTGTAAATTACACAGTCCCTTGCAGAGTGTACGTGCTTGATGAATAATTCTTCCTCTTCATCATCATTCCATAAATGATAAACTGTGTTACCTGGATCACATAAAGACTGAGGGTACTATTATCTAAATTATCTAACTCTTTCCATTGTGTCCCCTTTGTCAGCCATAACTTGCCCATCCTTCCCCCGGGGCTTACTCAACTACTCTTTTTTATTCATTTTTTTAGAACCTTTACCTAAATTTGCAGCTAAATTTATATTGGGAGGATTACTGAATTAACATATGTTTGAAAGTGCTACAAATGGTATGCATTGGTCTTTTCTAAATCACCTACTTGTTTGGGAAGAATTCAAATTTGATTGGCACAATTTTCTTCTCTAAGAAAAAAGCAGCTTTCAACTGGGGAGAGTGAAAGCTTCATTTTTTGAGTATCATTACAGAAGTATGGCCCAGAACAGAAGCTTCCTAGAATCCCAAGAAGGCTTAATTCGATGTTCTACCCTGATAATATTGTTCATTTTATGATCTGATGAGATGAGAGAGTTGCATCTCTTCTGATATTCAAAATGACTTAGTTTTTCATTTTTCTTTAATGGAGAATTTTGATAGAGCAAGATTTACATAGTCACAGATCAGTTTATACATTGAGGCATATATTTTGATTTATAGATAAAAATGTATGGACATAATTCAATTTATTTTTATTATCATATATTATTAGTGAAATATTAGTAGGTCATTAGTGTTTCAAGGATTCCCTTGCTGAATTAGGATCAAATCATTCTTTTATTTTTCTGTTTGTCTGGTATAAAACTTTGGATTATTCAGGAGAAAAGAAGAAGATAACAAAGAACTTTGTTCAGACAAACATTTAGAATATATGTTCTTCTGTGAATGGTTCATAACCCTGCAAACTGTAATGCAAAAATAACACACTCCCCACAGAATATGCTGGAGGCCATGTGGAGGGAGGTCATGTCATCTGTGTTTTTGATTAAAACAAGCTCCACTGTCAACTTCATTATTTTAAGATTCACTCAGAAAGACAGGAACCAGAAAGCTAAAAACAATAATCCAAGAGTTTTGATGCATCTTGCCTACTTCAATTCCAAGGAATGGCATGCTTTGCATACTGCTATGGTATATAGGAAAAAAATTTATGCTTTTATTATTGTTCTGTCCTATCTGTACACCTCCATGGCAATTTTCCGTCCTTTACTCCAACTTGATAGCTTTTCCTAAAAGCCAACTGCCTTGTGTTGGATTAGGATACCTATGCTCTGTGATCCATGCTCTGACTTGGCAGCTGGAGATGGTCTGGCTGTAGACAGGGGTTTTGACAGCCCGGCCTTCTGTTTCCTAATCTGCAAATGTGGCTACTGGCTGAGATAGCACTGGGTTCATTCAGGCTTCAAGATTCTATGATTCTGTCATGTTTGATCAATCTTTCAATGTTCCTCCATCCTTCTTCCCTTCCCTCCCTTACTTTTTTCCTCTTTGTTATCAGAAATTATTCTTGGAACAAAACATCCAGCATCTCCGCCTTTACAGGGCTTATAGTATGTTGGCCATATGTTGATGCTACATTGGTATATGATTATATAATGAGGGTGGGGAGTAGGATCTGTGCAGTACTCCCAGAGTGGGGCCTAGTCTGGCAAAAGAGATACCTGCTACAGTCGATTACTTACATGTTCTAAGGAAATAAAAGTGACTGTTTCTGAATTAAGCTCTATTTGATTTACAGAAAAACTGCTAAAAATTTCAGTCTGACAGAGATACCTGAGATTCAACCAGCTACTCATATTTTATTACCCAATTCTCTTAACTAAGCACCTCTTCTTCTTGAAAAGGAGGAAGCTTAAGAAGATTATGCTATTATAACACTAAATGTATGGACTGTGCAAATTGTTCCAATTCTTCAAATGGGTGGGGTTAATTTAGTAAATATGTAGGGGACGAGATATAAAAATACTTTGGGGAGACTCTAGGATCCTGGCTTGATACATACACCAATTCCTGATGTTATAGAATATCACTGAATTCTCCCAGTAAGGAAAGATTTGACAGTAAGAGGATAAATGAAAATGAGAGCATCAATAGGACATCAAACTTTGGAATTTGCCCGATTTCTGATTGTATAATTACATAGGTCTACTGGAGCCAGCTTGTGTTTATTTGCAGAGCTGATTGTATACATCTCTCTCCAACTCCAAGCTCCAGTGACTTTACATTGGTAGCCCAAAGTTGGACTCATCGTAAGTGTTTACAGAAATCAGCAAACACTGTAAAGCAAGACACCCCTACCCCCCACCTAGTATGCTATTGTTAAAAATT
>PVKM010034333.1:0-15604 GCA_004027735.1 Carollia perspicillata
ACAAGCAGTGGATGCTTCAATGATTCCTTCCTTTAGCCAGTTTTGGTTCAGGCAGTTGAAAGAAGTTGAATGTACCTACAGGAAGGTGATTCTAGCTTTGGGGGGACAGAGGGATGCTGAGGTGGTGAACAGGCTGGGACTTGTCAATAAATAAATAGCCACACGATGTGGTAATGAGTCTGCAAAGAAAGGACAATCTGAGGGGGCTTGGAAGCAGATTTCCCCCCTCCAGATAACGCCTTGAGATCCTGTGCAGAGACCTCGGCTAAGCCATGGCCAGACTCTCATCTCATGGAAAATAATAAATGTGTGTTGTTTTAATCCACTAAGTCTGTGGTCATTTTAAGTCTGTAATACATGTCTTATACTGTGAATTATGTGCAGTCATAGACGTATAACATCGAACCAGGTCATTCAAGTCAAAATCCAGCTAAAGAGGGTTTGAAGGCAGAAATGTCTCACCCATTTTTGGAACTCATAATCTGGCTAAGATATTCCTGACCTAGAGAGACATGTGACTCTGACTACGTGAGGTCTGGGGCAAATTTTTGAAGGACAGAAAGTTGGCCATCGACGTCCTTGCTTGGTGTGGGGTATCTTTCTCTTCCTGTGTTTTGCTCACCTCCTTATCCAGGCATCCAGTAACGCTCTTGCGCCACGTCTGCAGCTGTTAATGGAATTCTGAATGATAATACATCAGATGTGTTTGAGTTGTAAATGTCCCTTTCTTGCTATTGACAAGTATTAGGGTTTGTGCGTTGAATATGTTGGTAAGAGACAGAAAAAATGGTAGAACCAGAGCGATACACACACAGAGATAGAGAGAGGGAAGAGACACAGAGACAGAGAGACAGAGAAAAAGGAGAAACGCAGAAGGAAAAAAAGGTACCATGGTGGCAAGAAGAACAGGTTGGGGCGAGAGTGTGTGAGCCACATTTGCAATGCAGGAAGATAATCCAGACCCGCGCACAGACCTAAGAGCGAGAAGCCTGTGAAGTGGTGGAGAGGCAGAGGGAAGAAGGAAAGGGTTAAGATGAAAGAAGGCAGGACTACATTAGGGAGTTACACAAGGCCGGCCGGCTGGCTAGGGAGCAGCCCGGAGATCAAGGAAGGGAGAGCAGCCTGAAGAGCCATTATCATTCTAAATCCTGGGGTCGACAAAAAACCCAATGGAAGGGTCTTTATGCCTCAAAGACCAGGATCAGTGAGAGTACAAGCTGGTCCACCTAAGAGGCAAGCCCTGAGTGTTCGAGTGGAGGGAGAGGTGCTTGCCTGAAGTAGGCTCCTGGAGGTCAGAAGACAGCTGTACCTCCTCAGCTCCTTCATTCTTTCATTAATTCACTCACTTAACAGATCGTCAGTGAGGTCTGCTGCGTAGTAGGCACCATATCAGGGACACAGGACACAGACATTTACAGACATGGCCCCACTCTCCCAGAGCTTATGTTCTCCAGAGGAAGACGGTCTCTGGGATACAGTACCAAGTGCTGTGGGCGTAACGGGAGAAGCATGAAGGGCTGTGAGATCATGTAGACAGGGCTCCATCCCAATATCCAATACTGACAAGTCATGGGAAGCCACCGAGGGGAGGAAACATCCGAGTGGAAAATAAAGAGCAACAATTTAGGGAGCAAGGGGGAGGGAGGTGGTCCAGGCAGAGAGAAGAGAGAGTATGGAAAGTGTTTATTATACTCCAGTGCTTTTCAAGCCCGTGGTAGTTGAGAAGCAGTTTCTTAAACTTTCAATGAATTGTGGGTCAGTACTTTGTAAAATGCAATGAAAAAGAATTACTAGGAAAATAAAATGACAAAGATTTTAAGGGTGCCCGATTTTTAAATTAGGAAATTTAATAGGACATAAATCACTCTCTCAAATTGCTAGAAAAGCTTCCAAGCACTTAATTTCCACTTTTGTACTTATCTCATTATGGGATGATAACAAACTGCTTCTGGGCCAACAAAGGCGACACTTTGGGTGGCAGATATGCATTACAGAGAGGGGAGAAAATCGGGGAACTCCACTGCCAGAAGCACTTTTGGGGTACAGCAGGCATTGATACTGCTGAATGATCGAAAAATTAATTATGGGCCTGAGTGAATTGTAACAGTTAAATCCTCAAAACCCCTAATTGTTAACACCAGGGCTACTATTCTGATAGAGGCAATGGGATCCCAGCATCTGAAACAGGAAAAATAGAAAAAAGTTCAGGGAGGAGATGAGAAAAACTCTTTTTTATCCCTTATTCAAAGTACTTTTATTATTTGTTGCCATGCAACTCTTCTTACAGTAAACCCTCTTTAGTCCAATGTGATTGACTTGATTAGAAGCATAAACAGAAAATCAAACAAGCCACAAGAGCTGTGCCCAACAACTTCTCTCTCTGGCTCTCCAGCCACCTGCTTGTACTTCAGGACTCAGCTCAGGAGTTACTTGTCTGAGACGCGCCCTCTGTTCTCCCAGATGTGTTGCATACCATGCTGATGTGTTCCCAAAATACTTCAAATGTATCTCTTATAAGTCTGCAATTTCATTGAATTATTTATGGCTCTAACTTACCCAAGGGTATAATAATTGGTATGAAGTGGGTGGTCAATAAATGCTTGTCGAATGAGTGAATAAATGGGTCCCTGAGCCTAGGAAGGAAGTAACGTTTGACTTTAAAGAATGCGTGGGAGCTGTAAGACCACAGGTTTGGAAAGGAGCGAAGGGGCGGGGTTCCAGTGCAGTGAACCCCTGGGCAACGGCATAGAGGTGCTAGATGGCGTGTCATGTTTGAGGAACTCCCAAGGTGTTTGGTAAGAGCCAAGAAAAGTAGGCGTTTTGTTATAGATCTTGGAAATAAAATTATGAAGCATTCCCCTTGTTAATTTATAGTTAAGAGCATGAAATTTTCTTTGATATATGAAACAATAGAGTTAAATGTCTTCATGAAGTTCATGTCTAATCTTACCTTATGTATTCAATGATTCATTTACCACACATTCCTTTTTTTCATTCAACAATCACTCAATCACAACATTAAATTAATTTCAAAGCAGGCAGGGTGTAAATGAAAAAACAATGTATTCGGTCAGCTAAGAAACACTGAACTACCCTTTGCTGCATGCATAGTACATTTCTTCAAAAACTCAGCAGACAAAAATTGTTTCATAAGTGTGCAGAAGGAATGAGCTGGTTTCCCAGAGATTGACTCGAGGAAGATTTGTGGTTATTTATTGCTACGTAACAACACCACCAACAAGAACCACTCCAAAACTTAGTGGCTGAAAATGACAATCCCTCGTGGTTCTGTGGGTTGAATATTTATAGCTGTGCAATTCTCAGGCTCTTATGTGGTTGTAGTCAGAAGGTTATTGGGGCTGGAGTCACTGCAGGCTCTTCACTCACATGTCTGGCGCCTGGCTGGAATGGCAGAAATATCCTGATGCCCTCCACGGAGCTTTCCATCTGGCTAGCATGTGACCTCAGCAAAGATAGATTTTGTACAAGGCAGCTCAGAGCTCCAAAAGCAGATGTAAGACAGAGAGTAAAGGCTGCCAGTCTCTTAAGGCACTCTGTCATTTTCGCCATCATGTAATGATCAAAGCAGTCACAGAAGGCACCCGGACTCAACAGGCCAGGACATAGATGTAACCTCTCAGAGGCCAGGGCTGGGGGCAGTGAGAGTGAGGCAAACGTCAAAAACTTGAGGCCATTTTTTTTTAACCCGCTACATACACACTTGATCCCTGCAAAGTCAGCGAGAAACCCAGCCCTCTGGGAAGAGTCTTCCTTGGAACTTGGATGCGGTAGTGAGAGATAAGTTGATACCCAGAAGCTGATTTGTAAGTAATTGTGTCAGTGAAGCTTTCCCCAAACATTAATGGGGTGGCTCTGCATTGTCATTAGCTAAACCAAAAGTTTGGTTATGCAAGATGCATGGCTTTAGGGCCCGATTTGCCTTTCTGAGAAACGTGCCATTTTAGCAATTATTCTGAGAATCCCGTCTACCTCACAGTCCCGACAACAGTGCAGGCCCTCCTGATCACACGGTCATCTCTTGGGCAGGCTCCCAAACTCATAAAGAAGAAGTCGTTTACAAAGTGGAAATATTTCTTTTATCTTTGTTTTCTCTCATTGCACAAGAAATAATTCCTTCAAGAGTCACATTTCCTTTAAGAAGTTGAAATCTACCTCCGATGATCTCACCCTGTCCCTTAAATCAATTCCAATTGTTCTCTTGCCAACAAAGAAAATAACTTAGTATTTCTGGATCTTAGCCTTTTCATCTTTCACATTAGAGGGTTTAATTAGGTGATTTTTTAAAAGATCTCTCAGTTCTAAGAAGGACCAGCACTCATTAGCCAATGTATTTCACTGTGACAAGCACTTGAAGTACATATACATTGTACACATTATTCCACTTAACTCTGGAAAATTATTTTTGGAAAATATTGTTACCACCCCTGTACTCCTATCAAGGGGTCCAATTTCCACAGGGATATTAACCAACTAAGTTCTACATGCTTAACAGAAGAGTCGGGATTCATTTTTTTTTTCAATCTGGCTTTCACCAAAACTTTAATCCTTTTATTTCAAAGTGCTGCCTTCCATTGACTATCCCATGAGCTCATGACTATGAAATTATTCAGCACTTGCAGTGAGGCTACTTAGGGTGCCAGTTGCTTGGGGTTGTAGCATCCAGTACTTGTTATAGAACTTTTTAGTACTTTTGTTTTTATACTCTGTCTCCTAATGCCAGAGAGATTCTCTGTGAGCAACACTGCCTCCCTCTATGCCTGATCATAGAGAAAACCATCAGGGAAATAATGATAGTTTTTATTAACACAACTCACAAGGGATTTATCAACGTAATTGTGGGTGGAGGAGCAGCTTCTGGTGAGCAGACCGACTGCAAGGGGCCCAGTGTGGAGCAGTGGTGGAGGCAGCAGGAAGCTACAGAGCAGCCATGAGGGCTGGGTCCAGCCACCGGCATGTGACTGCCCCATGCTGCGTTGGTGCAGGTCCGCTCTTCTAGCCTGACTACCTGGGCCAGGTGGCCTGTCCTTTCAGCTTCTTTCCCGCACACAGATGGACACTGGGCTTCAGAAATTGTGAAGGTTCCCCAGCGGGAACACATTCACCCTACTGTGAACCCTACTGTGAACTGCCTCGACACATAAGCCTACAGTCCCTACCCCACTCAGGCTGCCACCGAGGCAAGCCTGGCTTGCATTGTCCAAGTGCCAGCCAAAAGCATATTCAAGGACTTCGAGGGTACCCCAGCCTGTTTGCTCCCTGAGGCCATCATGAAACTGACAGTGGCACCTCTGCTACTGCAGGACCCAGCACTTGAGCCCACCCCCACCAGCAGGCCCTGCAGCATGCACAGACCCTGGCCCACACCCCTCCCCAGACGCTGCAGCATCCTCAGGGTATCTCCCCACCCCAGGCACTGTTCCACGCTCAGAGCCTCCAGGAGCCTCAGGGCTTGGGCCACCCTCAGCCTATGGCCCAAACCCAGGGCTTGGGCCACCTTCAAGGTCTGTCTCACCAAGGTCTCCATCACTGCCCTTCCCAAATACCTTGTTGCATGGAGGCTGGAAGATGCCAGACTCAGATGCCCCCAAATGCGACTGTGTCTACCTCAACTATCCCCTTTCAATGGTGTACCCTGCAGTACAGCCAGCCCCTGGACCTGAGCAGCATGTGCACCAGACCAACCAGTTTTTGCCAGGCAAGGTCAGGCTTCAGCACAACCTCAGTGTGTGGAGGCCAGATCGCCAACCTTAGCCCTGTTAGTCACAGTCTGCTCATCAATAAAGCACCCAGGTGTTGACCCACAGTGTCTCCAGACCAATGACTTCATGTATGGTCAATCCTACGGAGCATGTCCATGTGACCACAGCCACATCACCTGCAGCAGGCCTTGTCAACCTGCCCGTGGGCACCTCTCCAGCCCCCACTGGGCACCCCAGTGACCTCAAGCCAGGCACCTGGGACCAGCATCAGCTGTCCCATCTATAACAGATGTGCAGTGAGGTTGCTAGGATGTTGGTCCCTGGCCTGACAGGAAAGTATGTGACAAGGCCTGGCTTTGTGGGCAAGGACCCTGCTTAACCACAGGAATTCTGCCTGGTTCAGTCCTTCCATTTGAAGCCACCCCTGGAGAAGCCACCCTGTCCCCATCAGTCAGTCAATGGCCTGGCAGCCCCACTGGCCTACCCCAATGGTCACCACTTCTAACCCCTGTGGAGAAACATTCTGTGCACCTCCAGTGGCCGCAGCTGGAGAGCTCAGAACCCTACCATGCTCTTCTACAGTGGGCATCCGGGGGTGCACCCCTCGACTGTGCAGCAGCTGCTAGGACTCACTACTGAGCAAGGACAGGGGTGGTCCAGCAGCGAGCCAGAACAGCTTGATGCAAACCGTGGATGACCCCAAAGCTGCAGGGGCTGATGGAGGGGAGAGGATGGGGGCACAGAGCATCTCCTTTAGTTCTCAACGAGACCCCACTGAATTCCCTTTCTTAGACACCTAAGAATGATCACATTGGAGCAGTAAAACTTTGAAACTATTAGTGTACTTACTCAAAAGTAAGACTGAACCTAGGACATGTTTGATGTGTAGCTTATAGAGGGCACAGGGCTACGTATCTATACCGAGGGTGCAGAATACAGTGGGAAGAACAGTGGGACTTCCAGCAGGCCTGCTTCAGAGAACGGAGCTTGGCCATGCTGAGCAAGGTTCACCGAGCCCCTGGCAACTGAGCCCCTGGTCCCACAGACAATCAAAGTCTTCATATTCTGGGATCTTGACATGTGTTGCCACTGAACCAGGAATTCTCAGGCTGATGGTATCCTCCAGGCTGATGGGATGCTCATAGTTGTCGGTTTTAATATATTTATATATGTAATTTTTGTCTATTCTCTCTCTATATATGTGTGTGCGTGCATGTATGTGTGTGTGTGTATTTCCACAGGGTGAATATACCAGAATTTATTTATCTGGCCCACTCTTAAAGGATATTTAGGTAGTTTCCAACTGGAGTCTGTTACATACAGTGCTTCTGTAGACAATCTGATGCATAGCTTTTGAACACTTTTATGTATTTCTACAGACAAGATACTGGATCTTAGGGTATACATATGTTTAGCTTTGATAGATATTACCAAACAGTTTTCCAAAGCAATTGTACAAATTGTTTGTGCTATTTTAAAGTAATAATTTCTTTATTATAATAGCCACATTTTCAAATATTATAACTCTAGTTTAAAATGAAAAAAAGAAATTTACATAGTAATTATGTGGGAGATACAAAGTGGTATGAGAAGCTCAGATACTCTTCCTTCTCACAGAATATTGTATACGCCACATGGAGTGAGGGGAGCCCTGGTGACTGACCTTCACTTACTTTGTTTTCAAACTAAACCTTAGATCCTGCAGGGACAAAGTCATCAGATCTGGTAGTTTTATGAGCTTCTCTCAGGGTTTCTGTAGACGATTTAGCCTCATAAGTCCATGGAACCTTCTGGAGTGTTCCTGAGCATCAGGTCTGCATGGTTTTCTTTGGGATACTGAGGTGCTGAGTGGGCCGTAATTTTCAACTCATGCGCTTGGAAAGGAGGGGGAGAGCCTCGGCCAGTCTTCCTGGGACAGGCACATTGGGCAGCACTGCTCCCCCCTCCAGAGACTCTCTCAGGCTCAGTCCGCACAGGCCGAGAAGCAGCAGCAGGGAGACATTCCATCCTGGTCCTTCTCAAGGGAAAAAGTCTGCAAAGTACCCCCCAGCAAAAACTGGCTTCACCGGGGGTCCTCACTCCCTCTGAGTGAGCTCTGCTCTCACCAGTTCCTTCCTCTCACCTACTAAGTGATCTCAGGACCTCCACATTGTTGCACGAATGAGCTTAAACTGATTCACAATTGGGTTTAAATAAAAGACTGCTAAGTCTTTCCAGTTTACACCCTGTGTTGGCAAATTTTTAGGGATGTGAGGGTGAGGAATGATAGAGATTCAGATGGCAACAAAGAGGACAATGAAGTGAGATTTCTTTTACAAGCATTTGGAGTAGGGAAACTTTCTGGAATCCTCCCAAATATACCAACGAGCAACCTTCTCTTCTACTGAATCACACAGTTCACTCCAGGGCATGCATGGGAACTTGCTGAATCTGACTAATCCACACGTTTTCCTGCTGGGAAACCTACCTGCTTTATTCTGGGAACCTCTGCTCCCCTCAAGGCAGCCACACCACTCTATGGCAGTCTGCCTGTCATGGTCCTCTGGCACTTGGTCATTGCTAGTTGTTTGGGATCAGATGACAAAGTCAAGCCAAATAGAACCATTCCTGAGATGTTTTAGTCGGGAAACCTGGAAAAAATAAGCAAGGATTGGAGTAAGAGCTCTGAGTTAGAGTAAGGTTCAAAAGCTTCCAATACTATCTTTCTTTGAATTTCATATGAAAGGTACACAATGATACCCAATGATCATTTTGTACCTTTCATGGTATGAATGATACCAAACAATAACAACAACCCTTTACAAGAATGCTTACAAGACCTGAGGTTCTGGAAGGAAACATGGAATCACACACTTACATGGGTGAAAAATTCTGAAAAAGACAACCTGTAAAATATGGGCTTGGTTCAGAGAAACCAACAAATCAGGATGAAGCCCCTGGTAAGAAGCATGGGAAAACCAGCTCCCATAAGGCCTGACGGAGAAAGGAGAGAACTGAACCGAACAGAGAGCGTTAGCAGGGCCTAGAGCTGGGTTAGGGAGGAGATCGGTAGAAACCGTGGCCTTTAGTAGAGAAATGCAGCCACTGCCAACTCACATCCGAAAGGACAGAAATGAGGGAGTGAATTCCCTAATATCTCTCCCTCTGCTAGTCTGTCATCTCATGTGGTGACTCCAACTGGCCAAAAACAACTGGAAGTCAAAGATGACAGAGTCCAGTTGGGAGAGCCCAGGGAGGTCAGCCTTCCAGCGCTCAGAATGGTAGAGCCAGTTATAATAAAATCATCGAAAATACAAAATAGAGGTTGTCACTTTGCAGTTTGCAAACTGGGAATGCAGCTAGGCAAAACCCCAGGAATTCTCCAAAGAAGAATGATCTCCTCCTTCATCCCATCTGGTTACTGTCAGATTGTTCTTAATTTCAACATCTCTGGTTATGTTTTCCTTGCTTGTTTGTATATATTTTGAGTTGAAGAAGACAAGCAAGGTTTTCCACTCAATGCTTTCCATTCAGCCCTTCTCAAAATGAAAGACTCCCCCACTTCCCACAAACTCTTTCACCGCACATTTATTTTTCACAAAAACCAGCCCTGGTGGAGCAATAAATACTCGTCTTCTTATTGTTGTTACTACTGTGCTTAACTTCTTTACTGAGCGTGGACAAAATCAATTGTGATTTGATCCAGGAGTTCAATGGGTCCCCAATCAGAAAAACACATCATTTCAATAGTGGGTGAGCAATTATGATGACAACAAGAGGAAAGAGAACCAGTGCAGCTTTTGGGATGGGTGGGGAGTATTTTAGGAAAAGGGAAGCAAAAGTGGTTTCTTGTGGGAGGTCACAAACTGCTTTCAAGAGTTGGTCTGTCACTTGATGTTCCTAGTTCTTGGGAAATCAGTTCATCTCTGAGACAGTCCACTGAGATAATGCACAGATGCATATGGTTCTGTGGGAACCCACATGAGCCTGGGCTCTCACTGTGTGGTCACGGGGTAACATCAGGGCCATGGCTCAGAAGGTGGATGTGTCAAGATTATTCAAAGGGTAACGACACAGCAGGAACAGTAGAAATCTGCTCCCCATACCCAGAGAACTTCCTCTTCTGGAGACTTAGGTCTCAGGGAAGTGCTGATCCCATAGCCACTTGGCCAGAGAGAACAGGCACACTCTGATGAGACGCATAGAAATCACTGAGTCCATTCCAGGTGTTAGCAAGAAGACCAGGACATCTTACGAGGGGTAATAAGGACTTTGAATGAAAAAGCCACTTGAATGCAGACCAGGTGGGGTGGGGTGGGAGTAGAGGTGAACGCGTGACCGTGGACCTAGGAAAGACAGCACAGAGACTTTTTAGTGCAGGCTCATCTCCATTTCCTTAGGGAGAACTGCAGACCACTGCCATTACCGCCTCTGTCTCTTCATAGTTTGTGGTATAAATGTTTGTTCAGTAAATTGCTTGGACTTACCAGCTATTCCCAACCCATGTTCAACTATTTTCAAAGAGTTCTGAGTCTATGCCTGATTTTAGAGTAATGAGTCTCATACCCCAGGCATCCTTCATCATAGAACATTCTGGGTGGATTTCAGGCTCTGTTATGCAAACATAGGTCTATGCTACTGCCCGCCACAAACACTTTAAGGTGTGTTTTCTACTCAAAGCCACATTCAAATTCAGACTTCTTTCTGCTGGCTCTGTTAATAGGGGCCTCAGGATTCCTAGCTGAGGACGATGTTGCTAAAATCTCAATGATCCTGCCAGTCTCTGAGAGCCTTGCTTATTGTCAGGGTCTATGAGAGATAACAACACAATTCTGAGTTTGGTGTCTGTCCCTGGTTGCTCAAGCCCATGTAATCCCAACAAATTACATATTGGAACGGACCTTAGATTTTTGTTATGTCTATTCGTCAACCTCTCTTTGCATATGTGTGACTACGTGGTGCTTAACCCTTCTGGAGCTTTTTTCTCTGATGTGTGTGTGATATCATCATGATATCGCAGTATTGTTATACCATTAATGGAGTTCAACAACTGGTTCTTATTATAGTATGCTGGCAAATTCAAATACCCTTGGTTTTCATTCCAGGAGAATGAAAATTTCTGCCAGGCTATTGTGATTTAAAAAAAGAAGTGTTCAGCCAGAACCGTAGGAGCGTACCAGCTCTGCTGGACTCTGCCCTTGCCCTGCCGCGTTTACCCTATCAGGCACTGCTGAAGCAGTTCCAGCACCCGCCTCGTGTAATCTCCGGTCCCCTGTGAGGAACCTCCAAGAGCTATCTGCCCGCAATGCTGGCTACACTAGATCATTGGAAAGAGACTCAGTGGAAAGCAAAAGTCGTGTCTCAACCACTTCTTGTATTATCAACAGTGATCTGCAGTTGCTCTCCCAGACAGGACGAGTGAGAGGACGTGCAGTGCCCGGAGCCAGGCGGAAATGCCGAGCCCTGTTCTAAAGCGGGGAAAGTTCAGTTCTTCTCCTGCAGTCAAGACACTCCCTCTCACCCGGTCACGACGTTTTGCTTTGTTTGTGCTCTTTTTTACTCCTAACTACTCCAGTGTGTATTTCCTAAAATAAGGAGATTCTCTTACCTATCCACAGAGTAATGAACGCATTAGGAAATCCACATTGACAAAATGATATTATTTATTCCAAAGAACTAATTTAAATTTTACCAATTATTCCAATGATACATTTTATGTTATTTAAACCTAAAAACACAAAAGCAATTCACCTATTTTTCACATCCTTAACTTCCCACCTCTGGCAATTACCAATCTGTCCTTTGTTATCTGTGAGGTTGGTTTTGGGGTTTGGGGTCTTTTTTAGATTTCACAGAGAAGAGACACACAGTTTGTCTCTCTGATTTATTTCACTTAGCATAACACCTTCAAGGTTTCTAAATTTACTGTTTAGTGTCATACTTCTTTGAGCACTGGGATAATTGTGAGGCAAGTGCAGACTCTCTCTAGAATGCCTTCTTGGCAATTTTGGGGTGCACGTGCATGCGAGGTCCGGGGAGCTGCTGGTCCCCCTTCTCAGGAGCCACAGGAATGCCTGGCAGAGGACAGAAAGTTGCAGCCTAGCATTTTCCCGTGGGTGGTCGCCTCACAGCGGACAGGCAATACCCAAGGGCACGGCAGTCTCTGCACCAGACGTGCGTGTCACTGGGAGTGGGCAGGACACCTACGCTCAGCAAAGTTCACGTTGCACAAACAGTCGGGTGAAGGAAATGATTTAGCCTCTTGGTTTATTATGAAGAAAATATTGGGTTTTTCTTCGTTTTATCTCATTGCACAACAGTAATTTCCCCGATTTGTTTCCTTTCGTAAGGTTAAATTCTCTTGAAATGATCTAACTCTGTCCCTTGAATCATAGTCACAATTGTTTTACTTTCTAAGAAATAAAACTGACGGTTCGAAGGCCTCTTTCCTCACTTCCAATGTAAGAGGGTTTAATTCGTATTTTTAAGGTATTTTTAGCTCTAAGAAGAATCAGCACTCATAAAACACTATGTAACAAACATTAAAATACATGCAGATACTATACATTATTTTGTTTAATTCCCCTAAAAACCATTTAACTGTGATATTATTGTTATTATTCCAATTTTCTAGTCAAAGGACTGAACTTAGTTTACACACCTAGTAAGGAGTAGGCTCAGATTTCAAATCTCTATCTGTCTCAAAGCAAAATCTCAACTAAAGTATTGCTTCTGGCCCAGGCTGGTGTAGCTCAGTGGATTGAGCACAGAACTGTGAACCAAAGGATTGCGGTTCGATTCCCAGTCAGGGCACATGCCTGGGTTGCAGGCCCTTCCCAGCAGGGGACACAGGAGAGGCAACCATACATTGATGTTTCTCTCCCTCTCTCCCCTTCCCTTCTAAAGATAAATAAGTAAAATCTTTAAAAATAAATAAATAAAACAAAGTATTGCTTCTGATTCAACATCCCATGAGCCCATGATTATAAAATTATTCAGTATTTGCAATGAAGCAACTTGGAGGGTCAATTAATTAGGGATTTTATTATACTGTCTTAAATTTTTAGTAGCTTGGTTTATATTCCTTCTCTTAGAGCAAGAAGATGTTAACCACGAACCAAGAAAATGGGTTAATTTCCCTGAGTATTTCTATCTACCCTCTATTACCATATAACAGCTGATCCTAGGGAAAGTTTGTACTTACAAGGAAATAATAATTGCTGTCATATTAGTACAATACACAACACACATGTCTATAATAGCATATTTATAAAAATGTGGTAGTTTATTTTTAAGTATATTTTATTGATTATGCTATTACAGTTATCTCAATTTTTCTCTCCCCTTTATCTCCCCTCCACCCTGAACCCCCACCCTTAGTTCATGTCCATGGGTTGTACATGTAAGTTCTTTGGCTTCTCTGTTTCCTATACTATTCTTAACCTCCCTGTCTATTTTCTACCTACCAATTATGTTTCTTATTCCCTGTACTGTTCCCCGCTCTCCCCTCCCCCTCCCCACTGATAACCCTCCATATGATGTCCATTTCTCTGATTCTGTTCCTGTTCTAGTTGTTTGCTTAGTTTTTGTTTTCAGTTTTTAGGTTCAGTTGTTGATGGTTTTGAGTTTGCTGTCATTTTACTGTTCATTGTTTTTTATCTTCTTTTTCTTAGATAAGTCCCTTTAACATTTCCTATAATAAAGGCTTGGTGATGATGAACTCCTTTAACTTGACCTTATCTGGGAAGCACTTTATCTGCTCTTCCATTCTAAACGATAGCTTTGCTGGATAGAGTAAACTTGGCTGTAGGTCCTTGCCTTTCATGACTTGGAATACTTCTTTCCAGCCCCTTCTTGCCTGCAAGGTTTCTTTTGAGAAATCAGCTGACAGTCTGATGGGAACTCCTTTGTAAGTAACTCTCTCCTTTTCTCTTGCTGCTTTTAAGTTTCCTCATCTTTAATCTTGGGTAACTTAATGATGATGTGCCTTGTTGTGTGCTTCCTTGGGTCCAACTTCTTTGGGACTCCCTGAGCTTCCTTGACTTCCTGGAAGTCCATTTCCTCTGCCAGATTGGGGACGTTCTCCTTCACTATTCAAATAAGTTTTCAATTGCTTTTTCTTCCTCTTCTCCTTCTGGCACCCTGTGATTCAGATGCTGTCTCCAGGTAGATAGTGTCAGAATTGAGTTCACTTGTAGGACACCCAGCTGGTGTTAGAGAATTGTTTGCTGTGGGGAGAAAAAAACCCACACATCTGATATCAGAGTATTGTAAGTGTGGTAGTAAAGTGAGAGTAAAAAATGGACATGGGGGAATGCAGATTTTCTGAATAGATGGTATGAAAGAACAACCTCCCTCCTCATACACACACAGCTCTCTTCAGACCCAGAGTCATTACTGGATACCTCAAATGGTACTGTTTCAAGCAACTAAGCTTGTGGCAATTTGTTACGCAGCAATAGATCATTAATATACCTGGGAAAATTCCCTGGAAAGCAGGGACTTGTATATTAAACAATTCTTTTTCTGTTAGGTCTCATAAGAAAAATTTGGGGATGTGTGCCCACCAAAATATTATTTCTTCTATAAAAATTGTGGTGATTTGTGGCTTCCTAGAAACTTTTTGCCCTATAACACATAAAAACCATACTCAGTCTTCCTACAGAATTTTAAGGACCATAGAAATGCCTTCGATTGCAGTCATTTCATGAGATACTAAATTTCATGTGACTACAATCAAACTGATTATTTTTGGAACCACATCACATAGCATAAGGTTTCCCATGTAACAGAGTCTTCGCAAATATGCTTTATTAAATCAGTGAGGAAGGTCTATATTTATTTAGTTTGTTTATAGAAACAAAAATTCAGAGGCTCTATTAATCAACAGGATCGTGCCTACGTACTTTATAGCACCTAAGTAATTATAATTTTACTAACAGAGCACCCTGATTTCTTTGGTTTAAATATTTCTGCAATTATATTGACTTGGTCTTTTGCCACTTATTTCAAACAATTCTAGCTGCAAACATCACCAGTGATGTTCTTAGAGTAAAGCCTCCAGCAGTGTAAAAATGTTGTTGCCAAGAATTGTGCTGAAGAACCGCTAGATTTCCTTATTGTATGAGTCTTTGTTAAATCCCAATTGTGGTTTCCTGAGTTCACCAGAGGTCTCCTATGCCATGACTGTGGCTGCTGAGTGAGCTCGGGGACCCCTAGCTCGAAGCCCCAGGAGTACTGAGGGCTTCCCAGAGAGTGCGTTCCCTAGTGGGCAGGGAGTTTCTGCCTTGCCCTTACCCCACCTGTCGGAGAAAATGCCACCTTTCCTGATGCCCCTTGTCTCTGTGGGCATCAGGGTCCTGTGTGAAAGAGTGCATCTGTTTTCACTGGAGACATTTATTCATTTCCCCTTTTCTGCTTGCACCCATGGGATACTGCATTGAGATGGGGAAGCTGTGGTTAAATGCTAAATTGACAGAACAGGGACAAGGAAACTCTTATTCACCATACGTTGGAAGTGCACCTGATCGTTCCTATTATGCTCAAGGTAAAATTAGGGTCAATGGTCGAGATTCTGTGACATCAGACAGACTTGGAAGGAAAGGAGGAGAGAGGAGAGACACCTGCTAAAGAGGAGGAAGATGAAGGATCCAGCCTGAATGTTTCCTCTACTTTGCCTGTGAAGTTCACGCTCTCAGGGAAGGATGTTAGTTTGCTGAGAAGGGAGGAGAAGCCATCAGGCTAGAGCAGTTTTTCTAGAAGGCGGAAAACAAACCCTTGGAGGCACTAAAGATGCTTTCATGTAGTACAGGGGTAATATTAAATATAAAATAAAAATACGGATGATGTTCTCATGGATAACATTGCTTAGAATGAGGTTATAGTTTTTAAAGGATTGCTTTTTT
>PVKM010034334.1:0-15617 GCA_004027735.1 Carollia perspicillata
GTGATATTGGCCTGAAGTTTTCTTTCTTTGTTGTGTCTTTATCTGTTTTTGGGATTAGGATGATGTTAGCTTTATAAAAAGAGTTTGGGAGTCTTCCATCACTTTGGATTTTTTGGAATAGTCTGTGAAGGATAGGGGTTAGCTCTTCCTTAAATGTTTTGTAGAATTCTCCTGTGAAACCATCTGGTCCAGGGCTTTTGTGTATCAGAAGTTTTTTGATTACTACTTCAATTTCACCTGCTGTTATTGGTTTGTTCAGGCTTTCTGCTTCTTCCTCATTGAGTTTTGGAAGATTATATTTTTCTAGAAATTTGTCCATTTCACCTAGGTTTTCAAATTTCTTGGCATATATTTCTTCATAGTAATTTCTTACAATCCTTTGTATTTCTGTGGTGTCAGTTGTAATCTCTCCTCTTTCATTTCTAATGTGTTTATTTGGGTTATCTCTCTTTTTTTCTTGATGAGCCTACTTAAGGGCTTGTCTATTTTATTTATCTATTCAAAGAACCAGCTCCTTGATTCATTAAAGATTAAGACAAGGAGGAGACCAAGGACTGCCATAACCCAAGCTCCTAAGTTCACTCTGTAGAAAAATGTTACAAATGCAAGGGAATGACAAGAATAACAGGTCTGGTTACACTGCAGTCTTTGGGAGAATTAGCACAGACTTCAGGAAGTTACTTTAAAGATAAGTCACAAGGGCAAGGGTAAGTCACAAAGCATTATTAGAATCAGTAAACAACCAGTGGCTCCAAAGAACCACATTCTCAGATTAAGTCATCAAACCAATATTTTTGGGGTTTTGGCTAACCAAATTATTACGGAGGGTCTGAAAAATGTCCTGCTTGGTTAAGTGTTGAATGTCATGCAGTTGTTGATGTAGCTGTAGCTGCAATTTATCAATTTGTCCCTTTGAGTTGGTAGAAAAAGTCTCTCTTAGGTGATGTCGAATACCGCTCCAGGAGTGCTGGCTGGAATTCCACTTCAGGGGGGTGACACACAGCCTGGAGAAGTCTGGATTGAGAGAGTCCAATGGGTGTAGGTGCATGGTCATCAGAGAAGCCTTTTCTGTGATATGGCTTTACATGGTTTGCTGGCAGTTCCAAAGGTCATACTGGAGAGCAAACACAAGCATACCCTCTTCCCCAAGTTAAGAGTTCTACAGGACCCCTCCAAGTGCCATCTCCTAAAGGATCTCTACATAAAACCCAAGGGTAAGATGGGTTTGATTCTTTTGCCTGAAAATGTTTTTCAATTGAAGTAAAGCAATACAACATAATTTAGAAAATTATAGGTAAACATGTGTAAGTATAATTAAATTTTGGGGGGAAGGACTCATGACTCCCCCTTTTTTGTTTTTAAGAAGATTTAAAAGTATGATGAGCCCATTCTGTAATTGCCTGACCAGTAGGATTGTAAAGTAAAAAATGAGAACGAAGCCACTCAAGGAGTGGTAACGATAACCTTTCCTCTTATCTGTAACATGCCTGGAGGGCCTTACCGAAAGGTGCCCCCCGGTCCCTCTGGGGATGAAGCGCTAATTTTTGTTCTCTTAGGCGTGCTGTCCATGATGATGGCTCGTAGCCTCTGGTCCATGCAGGTGTCCCTGTTCGGGCACCAGATGTGGGGGAGCTCTGCTTGCAGGGCCCCTTCATCCACTATGGATGAACATAATGCTACCAAGACATGATCTGCTTGGGAAGGAAAGGTGGCTAGCTTCTCTCATGGGAGAAGGGCCTATATTGGGTTATCTTTTTAATCAGATAAATAATGCCCAATTCCAAGAAAAGAGAAAGACTTAAGCCATGTATTTTTAAGTGGTTCTGCAAATTTCTCAGACATACAGCTTATAGCTTATTCATTGGCAGGTTAGTTCCAACTGCATAAAGTGAGATTTCAAAAAATTGGGGAGTTTTTAACTATATAAAAGTGTGTTATGCACTGATCCTAATGCACAAATCATGTTATAATTAAAGTGTTTTGGTCATCTCAAAAGTAACCTACAAGTAGAATAGTTTTTATGAAATATTTATATAAAGTGTTTTGGTATTCAATAGTTGCTTAAGCTCTCCAAGTCATCCTAGGTACCTACGGATGTTATGAGAGAACTGTAAGACATTCTCTGTGTCCGTGAGGAGTTAAAATGTTTGTTCAATAAAAACAATTAGAGTTGTGCATCTAAGGAAAATATTTCATTGTCAAGATACAATGAAATTGCACTTAAAATTGAGAAAATCTGTAAAGTCATAACACTCAAGGTTTTAAAAATTAAATAATAGCAATAATATTCCAAATGACAGGTGAATGCAAAATAGCTTCAGATTGTTTTTATATTGGTGCAACATTTTAAAGAAATGATCATGACAGCTATGGACACAGAATACTGGCCTGAGAAATTGTAACGTCCCATAATTCTCTAACTTAGAATGTAGGTATAATTACCCACTCACTCTAATTCTTGAAATAGGGTGGATAAAAATATGGTTGTTTCTCTTACCTGAACAAGTTAATTTTTCAAAGATGTAGAAGGAGCCTATTCTGCAATATCTCCCCCGCCTCCACCCCCCACACATATACCTGCTCTGTTGCTTGGTGTTTTGCAATGGCTGCTTTTGGAAGTAAATAGGCTGTTGCAGATTAAACGGAGCTGAATGTATGGTAGACTTTAAGTGTGTGCTCACTACTCATTCTACTTTCAAGTCAATCTATTTCATTTTATTCTCAGTAAAGTTCTTTTGGGTGGTGTTATACAGCGTTAACAGATTGAAAGAAAAGGACACTCACAGAGATAAAGTTACTCACCTAATATCATACAAAGGGAATTTCAGACCCAGTTTTCAAATGTAAACTCCCTACAGGACTGGCATTTGCTCCCTGGGTTGTAGAACATCACTGCATGATTGAAAATGTAATAGAGTGAATGTGCTTTCAAGGGAACCCAAGTGCAGCATGGGGTTCTCACTTTAGCAACTTTTTTTCTGATCTGCAGTCTCAAGGTTTAGGAAAAATGTGGTCTTTTATTCAGATTCTGGCTCAGCTATTTACTAGCTCTGTGACCTTGGGGAAGTCAACTAATATGTTTTAGTAGACCTATTTTTTCTTCTTTTAGTAAACAATAAAATTTTTCTTACCTCACATGGATGTTGTGAGAATTAAATGGGTAGTACACATGAAGTACTTAGTACAGGTCCTGGCATGAGGCAAACACTCAATAAATGTTAGCTGTTATTATCTTCCTGGCTCTCAAATTTTGATCTCTAAACCAAATAGCTCTTCTAAGCTGCAGACTCATATATCCTCCTGGTGCTGCTGGTGAGGATGTTCTCTTGGATAGGCACAGTCCCCTCAAACTCATCATGCCCCGAAAAGAGATCGCCTTTGTGTAAGATAATACAAAGAGTTTGGCACAACGGTGAATTAGCACTGAATGAATGTTAGCTGTTATTATCATGTATTCCCAAACTGTTCTTTCTCTTGTATTCTTCTTCTTTTTTATAAACAGCACATCATCTTCCAAGGAACCTCATCTAGAAAGCTGAGAATCATCCTAAATTCCTGCATTTTATCCATCCAGCAAGATCCAGTCAATCACTAAGTTTAGTCAATTTTTCCACCTTATATGTATCTTTTATACCTTTTGCTCCCATGGCCTCATCTTTTTCTTTTTGTCAGTTATCTGAACAGATTTTTTAAGTCTCTGGAACCCAAGGCAAGCCCCTGCTCCAAGCCATTCCCCTCACTGATGCCTGAATGAATCCTTAAAATTCAAACAGCCTGTCATTCACTTGCCTGAAATCCTTCACTAACATTCATCTGGCCTCCATCATGTGTTTCTCCTTTCTTGCCATGGTAAACAAAACCACCTCCTTCTCAGGCCTCGCCTTTCAGATGTATCAGGTGTTGTAACCACATGGTCTTCTTCTGAAATTTTCTGTAGTGCATTCTTATTCCTGAGGTCCATTGTAAATGTTTTCTGAATCTAAAATGGGCTTTCCTCATATCTGTAAAAAATATTTTTATACAAAAGGTTTAGAAAGACAATGATTATTTGAAAACACTTTTAAAATTTCAAGTTATTTATTATTTTATTGTATATATTCACTGTATTTTTTGGTGATGCTGATGCTGACAATGACAGCAATATTTCATTCTAGGTTGTGAGCTTTCTTCATTAAGAACCATTTAATTGTTTTCTTTATCCTCAGTTTTTAATACAGGGCTCCCACCACTGATGGGAGCACAAAACTAACAGAAAGCATAAACTCATCTTTCCAGGGGCTCTGCAAGTGCTTCATATATAGAATGAATGAGTAAAGCATCACAGGACATATTTGCTGGATAATTTGCATTTTAGTTGGCTTAGAGTAAGACTGTCTATAGAATGTATGGTTGGCTTTTCTGTGTGGTCCATTTTTAATGGTTATAGATCCAAATGTACCTTACAGCAGGTCTGACATGTTATTTTGTATCTGTTGTATACAATTTATGCTTGATTCTAATGTTGGAGTAAACCTCATAATTTCCTCCCCCTTTCAAGCCCATTCCTGGTGGATAAAATGAACTATATATGGGATCCAAATGTCACTTTTGTTTTGACAACTCATTCATCATGCATTCATACATATTTATTAGGTACTTGCTATATGACAGAAACAATTCTAAAATCAATTTTTCTTCTGTTATATGTTGCATTACAACATATGATGTCGCAATTTATGATGTGGTATTATAGTTAGGGGTGAATGTGGTTGCCTTTGCTTACCTGATACAGTTCTTGAAACTAGCATTTAATATATGTTAGGTCAATAACTGAATTGATAAACACATGATCCAATGGCTAAATTTGTTTACTTAGTGACTATTTAGTTTAAATTCCAGATAAATTTATATTGATAAATTTATCAGTATACATATTCAGATAAGTTTATCTGGAATTTAAACTAAATTTTGTTTAATTATCAAACAGAATAAGTAGTTTAGTGTATTTTCCAGTTCAAATGCTCTTTGCTCAGGTTTTCTTTGGGATTATAAGATGCCATGATTAGATCAGTAGTTTTCAAATGTGTATTTAAAGTAGTAGACTTTGATCTCAAATATAGTTGAAAATATAGAACAATACACAGGAAAAGTAAAAATTATCCTTAACCATTTGTTCAAAAGCATGCTTGTATATCAACAGCGAATGTATCACTTACAGATCCACACTTTTGCAGAACACCAGGATGCACCACTGACACAGAATGCAATGTGACCTCTGCTCCCTAGACTTGTCTGAAGTGGCAGCCCTCATTACCTTCCTATCATTTTAATATCTATGTGCATTTTTCTTAACATAGCATCCCACTTTCCTGATTTATATTATTAATACAGGGTGTGGCAAAAGTAATTTTACAGTTGTGAGCACATAAAACATGAAGTTTATTCTTATATTATTTTTAATTATTGTATTTTCCATATGAACAACTGTAAACCTACTTTTGCCACATCTGGTATTTTCCATATTGTTAAACTTATTTTACTAGTTACCTTTTTTACTTATCACTCTTTCACACACAAAATTTAAGTTCATGTAGCATTTGCAGGGTCTCTGGAGAGATGAGTTTATGCTTTATGTTAGTTTTGTGCTCCCATAAGGAAATTTTATTTTTTATTTTTTATTTTATTTTATTTTAGTTGTTGTTCGAGTACAGTTTTCTGTCTTTTACTCCCATCCCAGTCCACCCTGCCCCCCGCAGTGCTCCCCACCTCCCTCCCATTTCCACCCCCCCTTAGTTTTTGTCCATGTGTCCTTTATATTTGTTCCTGTGACCCCTTCCCCCACCAGGAAATTGACATAGAGAATATTTCATAAAATGTCAGGGTCCTATCAAACTGTCCTGGTTCCTACAAACCACATCTTAGTCATTTGTGGCGTAATATTCCTGAGGGTTGGAGGGGGTGTAAAGATACATAAAACAAACTCTTACAGAATTAACTGCCAACAAAATTCATTATGGTTGTATTTTGATTCATTTAATTATTTTAAAAATGAATACAGTTAAAAGCCATAGACAACTTTGATCTAGTGATATGAAGAAAGATACTTTATCCTAAGAAACTAGTTAAACAGTAGCAAAAATATATGCTAATGATATTCACTGCTATACTATTTATAACATGAAGCTGTGGACCATTTTTCTATTTATATCTTTATTTTGTCCTATAGAACAAAACAAATTCCACATGGACTTAAAAAATGTATGTATAGCCCTGGCTGGTGTGGCTCAGCGGATTTACTGCTGGCATGCCAATCAGACGTTTGCTGGTTTGCTTCCCTGTCAGTGCACATGCCTGGGTTATGGTACAGGTCCCCAGTAGGGGGTGCATGAGAGGCAACCACACATTGATGTTTCTCTCCCTCTCTCCCTCTCTCTCTAAAAATAAAGTAAGTAAAACCTTTTAAAAAGTAAAATTTAATGTATAAATAAAAGCATCAAACAAGAGAATATTTTATGTCAATATTTAATAGATAATTGGATGGGGAAAACTTTTGATATATCAAAAGAACAAAAATAATAACAAATGGACACATTTGAATATCTGGGTAAATAAAAATAAAATTTTGTATAGTTAGGAGACATCATAAATAGATTGGGACAAAAAAAGAATTGGTATCCTTACTATACAAGACCAGTTATAACTCAATAGATAAATGGGCAAAAGTCATGAAACAAACAGGAAAAGTGATTCATAAACTCATAGAGATATTTAAAGTTGTATCCAGAAGTGAGGAGTGTAAGCTCTAGTATATGTATGTCTCTTTTCAGTGACTATCTTAATAGTTTTAACAGTCAACTTTAAACCCATTTGTCTTCAGGCTACATCAAGTAGAAATATATTTGCCCCATCCCTCCACCATGCAGATTTTCCTGTAGTTTGTTATCTCCTTCTCTGTATCTTCTTTCATGAGCACTGTACCTCATAGTGCAGAGATGCCCCTCCCTCTGGGAACCGTCTGGGAACCTGAGGCCTGGCTGTGTGAGGCCAGCTCTCCTGTCTAACACAGCACATGTTATTTGTCAAACTTTTTGAGTCATCTCATCAGAGAGTTGGAAATAAGAGGAGCTATCACTCGAGCCAGCATTCCCAGATTCCTCTGACCTAATAATATAACTTATATAATCAGAAAAAATATCAATGTATAAATTGTTATAACTCTAGAGAAAATACTTTCATAGGAAGAACAACATATTCAAAAAGTAAAAAAGCTGTGTTGTAATTATGGAGTTATTTATAGATTACTGTAACACAGATATTTTTAAACTGATTGTTTTTACCTTCAAAGTAAGAAACTTATGCACAATTACAGATCACATAAGAAACTAGAACTTCCAAGAAGAGCGATGTAGCCTACTTCCTTCTTTGCCTTACTAAGTGCCCTTCCCTTCTCACTTCCCCATTCAAAGTCCAAACAATTTAGTAGCAATTAAACATCAACAAAAGTGTGAAAATTTTCCTTGGGTGGTGAGGTAATGTGAGAATCAACCATTCTAACACAATCATTTTTTTGAGACATTTTAAGCCATAAAACTAAGTTTATTAAAACAATCTTTTAAAAGTATTGAGACAACAGAAAGAAACTAATAATATATTGGTGAGGAATTTATTTCATTTTATCTTATATTTTACTTTATATGTCCTGTAAAATAGCAGGAAATATTTTAGGTAACTTGTGAATAAATGATTTATATTTAGAATTTAAAATATGATGCTACAAGTTCTTGTTATTCACCTGGGCTTCTCTGAACTCTGATTTCTCAGTGAATGGCTGAAAGGGGAAACACAGACACACACGCATTTTTTCCCCATACACTTATTTCTCTGAACAGAATCACAGACTTCACAGCAATTCTTTGAATAATAGGGCAATTACTGTGTTCATAAGAGACAAGGCCACTCTATTTTCCCAATAGAAAGACCCACAAAATTAGCAATTTTGAGAACATTAATCTAGACCCTCACCTCAAAGGACCTGAATGAACCTTCCTTCTTCTCTTTTAGATTCCAGAGTGAATCTATACCCTTGTGTTCATAGGAAATTTCTGAGAGGAACAGGACCTGGAAATATCTAGTCAATAAAATTTTCAATTTCAAAAATTTTACAAATAGGTTTTTAATTTTTTTGAATGGGTAAACACTTATTCATTTAAAAATGTTTTTGTGATGACTTTATCTTCTCCCATGTGTAGAGAACATTACATTTAAACTTTGCACCTGAGTAGTCTTACCATTATAAGGGTAATGATATCTCTGGAGGTCAATTTATTTATTTTTAAGTGTTTATAGTACATACAGCAACTGATTGAATCATTGCTGTAACAAGCTGAAGAGAGGTAATGGTGAAAATTCTGAGCCATAAAAAGAAAGAAAAATCCACTTTTCAATGAAGGGGCATTGCATCCATTCTGGCTATTGGTCTCTTTGGGGCATTTTAATAGAGATCTATAAAAGCAATGCTATTCTATACTTACAGAGATGGGTTTTGTATCTTGAATATTCTACTATTTGTTATAGTATTTCATCTTTCCACAAATAGGTTTTATATTTTAGCAATGACTAAGGCAAAGGATTATATGAGCAATTTGCAGATGAAACACTTATTATACCTTAGTTGAAAAATAGCTCCAAGACTTTTTCTATGAAAGCTGGCTGAAGGAAAAATCACAAACAGGACCAGAACCAGGCATCCTAGCTTAGGTGTTAATGAAGGGGAACTGCCTTACTTTCTTCCTAACCGCTCTCTCTACAGTAATAATGAGAGTGAGACCGTCCCACCTTGTTCCTTGCCTACTTTTCTTTCTCCCAATATGTTTCCCCCAGTCCACAGGAGTGGGCTTGTGCTGTGTGCTCTTATAGTCAACCTAAAACCTTTCTTTACATATCCAAATATGCATCAACACCCTCTTCTAGGTAATGGTCCATCTGTTCCAGGCTCATGCTTTCTCTTCATCAAATTTCAGACTTAGAAGAGAGTAATACGAAGATTGGTTTTCTTGCTAATAAGATTATAAAAACCAATCATTTCCTCCCTCCACTCAACCAACACAGAAATGGATGTCAGAACCCATCTTTTCCCTGTCCCTGCCTTTTACAAACTGTCCTTCCTCCAAACTAAGACTCCTCCCTCTGCACATGCTCTCAATCTGATTCCCTGTCATCTCCTCGGTAACCTCAATCCATCCATCAGTCATTCCTCTTCTTGCCTCTAAATTCTATTTTGACATAATTTCAAACTTACGAAAACGTTGCAGGAATAATGCAAGAACATCCAAGTACTCTGTATCCAGATTCACCAATTGTTTACATTTGCCTGGCTTGCCCCTCTTTCTCACCCTCTCCCTCCTTGAGGAGTCGTTTCCAATACACGGGGAAGAGAGCATACTTCTTACTTCCTAAATGCCACAGGGCGTGTTTCCTAAGGACAGTGACAGTCTCTGATGTAACCATAGTGCAGTGATCAAAATCACAAGGCTTAACGTCGATTATAATACTATTATTTAATCCATGGTCTGTGTTCAAATTCCATCATTTTCCTAATAATGAATGTCCTTGACAGTTATTTTCCTGTCCTGGGATTCAATCCCAGATAACTCTTCATTTAGTTGTCATATCTCTTTAGTCTCCTTAATCTAGAATCTCTCCTCACACATTTAAAAATCTTTTTGATCTTGGCAATGTTAGAAAATAAACATCAATTAATTATTAGAATGTTATTTAATTTGGATTTGCTTGTTATTTTCTCATAATCATAATTCAGGTCATTTACTTTGTCAGGAATACAAGTAGTAGACATGATGTGATATCTTTTTCAGCCCATTTTATCAAGATGTTAGGGATGTTCGTGATGTTCGTGTAGTCTCAAATTACTATGGGCTTATGGATTTTACTTTTTTTAAAAAAATGGGTTATCTAATCTATCATTATTTGTTTTGATGCTCAAATTTTCAAGATTTGGTCATTAGCAGTCTCTAAACTTCATCTTCAACCTCTTTTTCTCTGCTAACTTCTTTCCACCAGTATTTAAACATTCTTATCTCCATTTTCTAGACATATCCTTATATCTATTCCGATATCTTATTTCTCCTTCAAAGTCATATTACTTGAAACAGTTATATATATCTGCTTTTTCCATTTCTTTCTCTTTCTTCATCCCACTTCAGTATATTTTGCATCTACATCATTCCACCAAAAGTGTCTCAAAATGCAGAAAATGGCCTTGCTATCACTAAAGTAAGAGAATTTTAAACTATTTTTGATAACTACTCCTCTACGCTCTAACTCTGTTAACCTCTTCATTGTAAAATAATAAAGTTGCACAAAATCATAGAGGATAAATATATAACCTAGTGAATTATTATAAGTTCTGGCAAACACCATTCAGGAGGCCAAAAACAGAACTATGTCTGCCATCCCAGAGGACCTTCCTTCCACAAGTAACCTCCATTTTGACTTTTATAATAGTCATTTATTAGTATATCTGCATAGTTTTCTCTCTCATCTGTGCATCCCTAGACACTATAGTTTAGTGTTGTGCACTAAAAAATACTTGCTATAACTATTCAAGTCTCTTTTTAACTACTTTTCTCTTAATTTCTTTCTTTTCCTTGCAATTTGACTGTAAAAGACCCTGGTCATTTTGCTGTAGATTTTCCCACAATCTGAATTTTGGCAATTTCGTATTCCTCTGCCCTCTCTCTGTTTCTTACAAACTGACATCGGAGCCTAGACACTTGATCAGATTTGGTTTTATTTCTTTGACAACAGTACAAGTGGTAGTGTGTTCTTTTTTTCAGGGGGCACACTGTATCTGGTTGTTTATCTTTTTGTGCTGTTAACAGTGATTGATTTTCACTGCCTAGAGTGGTTAAATCATTGGAGCTTGCAAAATGATGATATTCTGATCCATCATATCTTTTGAATTTTTAGTTGAAAACCTTGTATAGAGACCTTTTTCTCTCATCTACTATTTGGAAAGAATGGATAAATTCTTGATTCACATTCTTTGTAACTTTTTAAGATAATGACTGTTCTACATCATCTTCCGAAGATAATCAATTATTGTTTTAAAATATTATTATGAACTCATGGATTTAAACATATTCACAATTTACAATCTATTGCAAACCTTATTTTTAAAGAAGATCAAATTGTTTGGCCTTTGGCCAGGGAAAGCCTCTTCAAGGTTAGCTCTTGAGTCTTTTTGACATGATCCTAGTACTTGTTAATTTTTTTGACATCTGATATGTCAAGGTTTTCCAGGATCATCTTGCACATTTTCTGCCCCAAACCTGGAGCCAGCATTTCTCCAGCAAGTCCCCCCTTTTAAAAAATGGGAAAGAAAACTTTAAGATTACAGTCTGAGTACTACAACCTCTCTCTTCTCAGTGTATATACTGTAACCTGTATTTCTTTTCCTCTATACCAAGAATCCTGGTGTACAAGGATACAGGGGATGATCAGTATAGCCCATGATTGCTTGTTTGCTTTATTCAATATCCAAGTGGTTCTCAACCAAGGGTGATCTTTCTCCCTCAGAGGACATTTATGAATGGGTGGGACATTTTGGATTGTCACAATTGGAAGGGGTTGGGCATTGATGCTGCTGGCATCTAAGAGGTAGAGGTCAGGGATAATGCACAGGACCAGCCCTCACAGCAAGTAACTCTTTGTTTTACAATGTTAATAGTACCAAGACTGAGGAACCCTACTGTCCTATATTACACATACAGTCTCAGAATAAAAACTAATGCTACTACCATCAACTATAATCACTAAGGCAGAAATTTTTGTTTACTTATGCCAATCCCCTCATACAAACCACATAATGACAGTATTATATCTACACTGTTAAATTATTTACTATTAATATTAAACTCTCTCCCTTTTGGAAGTTGTAAAAGTTGCTGTATATTTAACGCTCATTACCTGTGTTCATGTCAATATTTGTCTTGTCATTTGATTGTTCAAACTCGCTCTCTTATTAGATTTTTTGGGAAGTGTTCACAGAAACACTATTTCCTTAACTCTTTCCTAGAACAGCTTTTTCTATTCCCTTTGTACTTGATGTTCTATTTTCCTGTATATAAAATCCTTAGTTCACTGTCACTTTCTTTGAAGATCTCAAGTATTTTATTCCATGTTCATGTGACACAAAACTTTGTGTTCAAAAAAATCTGATCATTAATTTTCTTTCTCTTATAAGCCCTTAAAGTTCAGCAGTTTTTCTAGAATAAGTCTTACTGTTGGTTGTTTGGTGTCTATATCCAAAACTAGTGCTCTTTCCATATGTAACACCAAATCTTTGTTTTAATTTTAGAAATATTATCTTAAATTTTAGTTTTGAGTATTTGTTCTGTTTCCTTGGTTTTGGTTTTCTTTTTCTTATTTGGTATTATCTGTTTATTGGATCATCTTTGTCTTTAACATTTGTCACTTTCTCTTGAGTCCTTTTAAAAATGTATTTCTTTTTGAGTTAAAAAATTTCTTTTTACTTTTTATTTCTCCTTAGTCATCATCTGTTGTATTTATTCACTCTTTTGTTCCTTCTAGTTTAGTCCTCATTTATAAAATGACTTTTTTCTTTTATTTCTAATTATTTTTGAGTTCTGTCACTTCACTTGATGTGTTCTATTTCTTATATATGTTTATCTTTCATTTTGAGTGTATTATTTTTTAATGTCCTTTAGTTATATATATATATAACTAAATGAATATATATATATTCATTTGGATCAACTTGTGAACATATCTTTCCACATACTTTTATTGTCTGTAGGATGTTATTCTGCTTCTTATTTTTCTTTATCTTATAAAAACCTGTAAAAATTAGAACTTGATAATTTTCTATTGCTCTTTGTTATGGCAAATTAATTATTCTGGTAGCTTTTCTAATTTTATAGAACTTTTCTATTATTATCTGTTGTTAAAAGATTTCAGTGACCTGTTTTCTAAGATTTTCTGTTGTGTTCCCCTCTGTTATTTTGAACTAGATCTCTCTTACGTATGCTCAGTTTTGACTTTGCTTTTCTCATCTGGATCCCCCAGGTTCAGAAGCACTAGGCTACTTCAACTCCTTGAGACCTCTTACTGTGGTTGCCTGCATTTTAGAAGCAAATAGTGTCAGAGTGAGGGAATGCTGGACCATCTCAGTTGCTATTCTCAAATTGGCCCTCTGTACTTTCCAGTGAATTCCTGTTGGCTATATTGGGGTTCTCCTATTCTCAGCTCTGCTGGGGGCTCTGTTGCTTCCATCTGCTTTCTCCCACACAGATGCTGAAACCATGTGGATGTTGTGGCTGTGAAAGGTTTATTGTCACCCCCTTGTATTGGGGGTTCTTGAGGCTATCTTGTCATTGAATCTTGTTCTACATGTTGTCAGTATGTGTTGGTTTTGTCACTTAGACTCTTTAGCTCCTTTAATTACGGAATTTAGGAAGATCCAAAAACTGTTCTGCTGTGTTCCCTACTACCATCTTCCAGTTAATCATGAAACTCTGTTACCTCAGGTTTCATTCCAAAAACTTCTTTTCATTTTTCTTCCACTTCCTTTACCATACCTTTTTAGTTTTCTAAGCTCCTCTTTCTACCAGTTTCTGAAATGTAAAAGTTTCTCATAGCCTTTTGCTCTTCTAACTCCGTGGTCTCCTTATAGTTCTCAAGGAGTTTTCATATAATTCCACAGCTTTCATTGCTAGTGAAACTCTGCTAACTCCAAAACCTGTGTTTCCAGAGATGCCCTGCCTTGTGAGTCTCAGATATAATTTCTAAATGCCTACTGAATAGATCCATTTAATGTCTTTGGGCCCCTCAAACGCAATATATTCATAACTGAATTAGTCATCTCACCCACTAATTCCTTCTTGTTCTCTATGTTAGTAACAACACCATATTTATCCATTTTCCTAGCCATAAATCTCTTGCTTCCTCTTTTTTATCCCAAACCAATTAGTCATTATAGTTATCCCCTAAGTATTCCTCAATTTGTCAGTTTTTCTTTGTTCCATCCTCCATCCTAACAGAGACCGTCATCATCTATTTCCAATACCGCAGTACTGTTCTAAGTGACATCCTGGCCTCCAGAATTGCCCTCTAGTAACATGCATTGGAGTTGTTATGGGTAAGGCAGAAGCACTTTTTCTGGTTACTCCCTTTTCTCTGTGTTACTCTTGCCCTCTGGGATCTGGGATTAGATTAAACATTGGAAGGAAGCCTAATGAGTTGGTGGAGCTGTGGTCCTGTGGGATGATGTCACCAGAGGTGATTCACCCACATTTAGGTAAATCACCTTAACTCAAAAAAACTCTTTGTGTTTGGAAGCTGTGGAGGGAAAAATGCAAATAAGTTATATTATATAACTGCCTTGTTGCCTCTTATGATATAAAATTAAATATGTCCAAGTACCTTAAGTGATGACTAATAAAAGCAGCAGGAGTGGTAGTGTTGGGGAGCTGGGTGACATTCAGATCACAAGAACTTGGAGCAAGACAAGATCACATATTTTGTACTGCTGACTTTTTTCCTGATCACTTTCACTAAATTGAATTTCTATTTCTTTCTGCCAAAGTTTTAAAAAAATTAAACACAGTACTACAATTAACTGCTCTCTACCCCCAGTTCATTAATCATGTTCTTGTGACTGGACTATCATGGATCAGAGACTTTCTCTCTTCAAAGTTGTATTTGCATGTGTTTTCTTCCAACCCGTGCCCTTCTTCCATGTATACCTCTGCTGTGTTTTATGTGCCTTTCCCTCTCCCACATGCTGCTCCTCTGCCCTCTCACCTTAGCGCTCTCCCCTTATACTCTTCAAACCATATTGTTTGCTGTTCAGTAATATGTCTGCCTTTTCAAATTATCTGTCCAAAGTATATGTTGTCATATTTAAAAAATTTTCCCAATTCACAAACACTCCCCTCTTGTCACCTCCTATATCTCTTTCTAATTATTCTTACTTTGCCTCATATCCCACTAAAGCCATCCTCATTAAAACCTCCATAGGAGCTATATTTATTGGTTGAGCACTTTATGGACAGTTTTAACTCTCTCATGCTTCTCCTCCATTTTTGTGTGTTTTTCTATGGTTATTGCTAGTGTTATTGTTGCTCCCTCTGAGGGGATACTCACATGGGGGGTCTTTATCATGCTTGACTATCACCCTCTAGAATTTCTACTACCTCCTTATTCTTATATGCCAGGGAAAGAAGATGGCCTTCAAAATGGGGTTGCATTTCCAATTTTACGATTGAAGGGAAAATTGCACTTATCCTCTTAAACCTTTGCAGACAATTATATTCCATTCTGTTCTCCTTACTGGTTTTTCTTCTGCACACTGAGTTTTCAGCCTTTCTTAATCCATCCCTTGGACCAAAGCCTGCATTTGTTGTTGAGGAAGGGACTTATTCTTCTCCTTTCCTAAACCTGACACTGGGAACCAGGATCCTGTTACTATGGGTGTTACAGGTTGAAGTGAACTAGTATTTCAGTCTGGGCTGCTCACGTTGGAAGACGGCTGGGAGTTGAAGTGGAAGTGGGAAGGTGTGTGTGTCGGGGCGGTGATCACGATTTAAACTGCTTGAAAC
>PVKM010034335.1:0-15613 GCA_004027735.1 Carollia perspicillata
GTAGCATAGACGGTGGGGAGAAAATAGACAGGGAGAGGGCAAGAGTAGTGTGGGAAATGTAGAAGCTAAAGAACTTATGACACAGGGACATGAACTAAAGGTGGGGAGTGTGGGTGGGAGGGGGTGTGCAGGGTGGAGGGGAGTGAAGGGGGGAAATGGGACAACTGAATGGCATAATCAATAAAATATATTTAAAAATATCTTTAAAAAAAACTGCTGCTCGTTGGGTGGCTGTTAGGGGAAGGATCAATAAGCAGAATCCTTTCGGAGGAGATTTGGTGTTAAGTGTATGCAGGGCTATACAGCGTTGGTGTGTAATTCTGCTTGTAAGCGTCTGAGAGGGTCAAAGTGTGGGTGTCACACTATTATTTGTAATTACTCAGTAATAATTCGAAGTTATTATTTCAGTGAGAAAGTGAAACCTTTAAAAGTGAGGTGTGGGGCATACAGAATAGTTGGCTGAAACCCAGGGGTGTGCCCAGCGCAGGGCAGTGTGGAGGACAGAGCCTGGCCTCTTTCGGACGCGCACGCGGGAGAGCAGACGCCCTCAGGCTCCCACGTCACTGGGAAGGGGAGCGCTCCCGCATTAGTGGTGTTGGTGGGCTGCCTTCCGTTTCCTTCGGTGGGCCTTTGCAGACACTGCTTTCATGGTCACAAAACACTTTCCACGTATAATAAAGTGATTTACATCTAAGTAGCTCCTCATTTTGAAGGTAAGGCCCCAGCTTTCTCTTTGGTGCCTAGGACTTTGGTGCCCTGGCTGGTGTGGCTCAGTGGATTGAGCGCCAGCCTTCAAACCAGAAGGTCTGCAATTCAATCCCTAGTCTAGGGCACAGGCCTGGGTTGCGGGCCAGGTCCCCGCTTGGGGGCGCATGAGGGACAACTGTTTCTCTTTTATAGAACGGTGTTTCTCTTCCTCTCTGTCTTCATCTCCTCTCTCTAAAAGAAAATAAATAAAATCTTTAAAAAAAAGAACTTGGCCTAATCATTCCAGAAAAATCACGGCATTGTAATGTTGAATGGGACCTTCGTTTAGAGCAGGTCTCTCGTAGGGTCAGTGTTGGCACTGGGTGCGGATGGTGTAGGTGAGGCTCTCCTGTATCTTGGATGTCCTCTCTGGCCTCTCCTGGAAGACCTCGCCCATAATTGTGACAACCAAAAATGTCCTCAGTCATGGCCAGAAGTCCCCGGGGGGCCGAGTCCACCCGCCCCATTGAAAGCTCTGGTTTACAGGACGGCCGTTCACTAAGATGAGCAGGCAGCACCCGAGAGCTGCGTCTGCCCGCAGCCTCCAGCCGGTGAACCCGGAACGGACCCGGGCTGCGCCCAGCGCAGTAGTGGCTGCCGCTGCACACCAGCCCTGTGCAGTCGGAAAGACTGTGCCAGTGACCAGAGGTGGCGACCGCTCGCTCTCCTTGAGCGTTCCCTTCCTCACTGCCTCCTGAGGCCAGTGCAGTGTGGCTGCTCCCGAGAGACCAGGGTAATAGCCTGCCAGGCCGCTCAGGTTGGGTGGGAGGCCTGGGTGTTACCGGGTAGTTCATTCCTGGTTCTCGGAAGAGTGTGTGGTGCAGACGGATGGACGTGAGTGTGCATCCCAGCCACACGCCAGTGCTGCGTCCTTGCTGGGTAGGTTGGCCTCGGCGTTCGTGTGTGTCAGTTGAGTGAACAGCGAGGTGCAGCAAGGGCAGTTGCGGCGAAGACTAGTGGCTGTCAGCAGGCGGACTCGGAGACACTGCAGGCCTGGTCCCTGACCCCCCCGCGGTGCAGGGCAGCGAGGCGGCCGTGGCGCAGACCCTGGTGTCTGGTTTCCCAGTGTGTGCAGAGTGCTGCTCACCCCGGGCTGCAGTCAGTCACGTGCGCAGCAGCGTCGTGTCTGCAGTGGTGCACCTGCCTTTGTCACACAGCGCTGCCCGCTAACCACGGCTGCCCACCACGGGAGCCTGTGGGCGCAGTGGTGCTGACACACCTGCTGGACACAGGCCACCAGCTGCCAGTGTGTCGGCAGCCCAGGGTCTTGGGAGCACGAGCACGCGGCGAGCGGCGGGGTGAGCCATGCCCCAGGTGGAGGTGGCCCGTGTGCCCGCGCCCAGCAGTCCCGTCCGGAGGGTGGGAGCGGGTGGACTTGGTTTTGCTGGCTGGAAACGTGTGCTGGCAGTTAGTTTATTCACGTCTTTCACATTATCTCCTCAGATGTTGACTTACTTTGCTGCATTTGAGGTATTCTTTGAAGAAAATTTGCCGAAATTATTTGCTCATTTCAAGAAAAACAACTTAACTCCAGACATCTACCTGATTGACTGGTAAGTCTGCGTTTCTGTGTTTGGAGTGCGTGCTCCTCTCCTGCCCTGCTGCCCCGAGGGCCTCATGGTCGGGGCCCCTCAGGGCGCAGCTGCCCATTCCGCCGCCCCAAGTGCCCGTCTCCTGAGCTCTGGCACCCCAGGCATCCAAGGGTACTATTGGCTCTTCTGTGTTGCTGTCTGTGGCCCCGCTGATCCTTCTAAATTCCTTCAGGGGGAAGTGGTGTGTTGGAGCCCATCGGTTTCAAGGCGCCGTTTGTCCATTTGTTAAACGTGGTGTCACTGAGCCCAGCTCTGTCTGTGCTGGGCTTTCTGCGGGGACCTAGGGCCCGACAGTGAGCAGGACACACAGCTTGCTGTCAGGAGCACTTGTCTAGAGGGAGAAACGTGACTGTGGACAGCTGTATGGCGTGAGACGTGCTTCTCTGAGGCCAGTCGGGGAGGACAGAACCCCAGACCCAGGTTTGGGGTCAGAGTGCATAGGGGCAGCACTGGAGCCCGTGCCAGGGCCTGGTGGGAGCACATGGTGGTGCAGAATTAGCAGGGCTAGTGCAGTGGCTTGGTGATATGGGGCCTGCAGTAGAGCTGGGGGTGGCGGGCCAGAGGGCAGGGGGGCCAGGTCCTGGGGCATCTTGGATGCCGCACTGAGAAGCTTGGGCGGAATTACAGGGGCCACAGGGAAGGCTTTGGCTTGGGGCGAAGATGAACATGGGAACTGTCCAGAGGGAGTTTTAGGTTTCTGGGGAGACAGGGGGGCTGGAGGCAGAGATGGGTGGAGGGAGAAGACCAGGATCCACGCTGAGACAGAGAGGTGGGTGGGGAATGGGGGTGGCGGGGGTCTGCAAAAGGGTGGCAATGGGGCCCGTGCAGGCCTGCAGAGGTGCAGGGGACGGCCAGGGTTGTTGTCTGCTCACCTGTGTCCAGCTGCCGAGGGCTGCGGGGGGTGGCGGATTCGGTTGGGCACTGTGGTTGGAGGTGCCTATTGGACACCTAAGTGGACAGGAAGATGGGAGGCTCCCGAAAGTTCCGGGGTGGAGCTCTTCACACAGAGGTGCGCGTGGTTGCCTCCCAGAGGGCATGGGGAGCGAGGTGAGCAGTGTCCTGGGTCGCTGTGGACACAAGGGTGTGGTTGTGATTCCAAAGCCTGCAGCCTGGCTCGAGCCACAGCCTCGCCGGGACTTGCCTCGTGGCCTCATTGAGGCTTCCAGCCTCTCCTAGCTTTTCCTCTCCTAGCTTTTCCCTCCTCCACCAGCCTCATCGCAGGGTGCTGTAAAGTGACCACCCCTGCCCCAACTCACATAGGGGCAGTGCGGAACCAAAGCGGGTGTCACTCAACCAAAAAGGCCTGTGTGGGCTTCAACACTAACATGTGTGGTAACTATGAACTGCTGGCAACAGGGAGCTGGTTTAGTTTTTTCCCCCCTCTCTTCGAGGGGCAGAAGGCTTACTCGTAGAAGGTAAGGGCTGGACCCTTACATGAAGCACTCCTCTGCACCTGTGGGAATGAGCCTTTGGGTTCTTGATGCTTATTTCCTCTGTCCTAAATTAGAGACTGCTGTGGTCCCACCGGGTTCTTGCTGGGAGCGAGCACTGGGGCGGAGTGTGTAGCCAAAGCCACAAGTCTGGAGCTGCTGGGCAGTAGCACTCATCAGGCTGTGAGGTGGCCCCGGCAGGGATATGGGGCTGGCCTGCCGTCTGTTCCAGTCTGAAGACGGCTGTAACCCGAGAGGGGCGCGGGCCCCGGGTGCACGCAGAACTGGCTGCAGAGCTTGCACAAGCGGCCTCATTGAACCTTCAGAATGGCCTCTTTTTGTGAATCAGAACACCTCCGTCTTACAGATGAGAAAATCGAGCCTGAGAGCAGTGGAGGTGCTGCCCAGGGTCGTCTGGCAAGCTGAAGGGCAAAGCGGGCATCCAGGCCCAAGTCGCCTGTGTCATTGCTAGTGCGCTTCCCCACAAACTCCTTTTTGGGGGATTTTGTCACAAGGCAGCATGACCCGCAGCAAGGGTCCCTGGCTCAGGCTCCAGAGATGCCGTCACTGCGCTGGTGATGCTTCAGAGAGTGCAAGGCAGGGGCCAGCCTTGTTGGAAATGGCAGGGGAAGCAGAGTGCAGGGCTCCTAAGTGACAAGGAGACTCTGGGGTCCCACTGCTGATACCTGATGATGTGAAGCATCAGTGCCTGTGAGTGCTGCCCACTGTGCTTTGACGAGGCCACCGAAGGGTCAGCTCATTCCCGACCGCTTGAATCAGGAAGTGACGTGCTGACTGCTTCGTAGAGGAAGGACCGAGTAGGATGCTTGTTACCTGTTTGCAGTCCCAGCACAGGGCGAGGACCACAGCCGGCCCTCAGTAAATGTCTCAGTTGAATAGAGCACAGAAAACTGTGCCTTCACTTCCTGTAGCCAGCACGTAGAGCTGGCCTGCAGCGAGCGATCCCAGCTCTTGGCTAGGTGCCAAGAGTCAGGCGGAACCTCAGATCAGAAACAGGGTGGGCGCTGTGGGGAGCACAGGTGAGCAGGGGTTCTGCTTGGGCCCTGCCCTAGAGCTGCTATTCCAGAGACTCTCCCCCACCTCACCTTCACAGTGCCTGGGGCAGGTGCATGTCTTGGCACAAAGGAAGCTACTGAGGCCCTTACCCCGTGGCCCACTCGTAGTGAGTGATCAGGTCTGTCTGCTTTTTTTGCTGTGTCATGCCACCTCCCCAAAAGCCCCACCTGCACCCAGGATAGCCGGACCGGCCTCCAAATTGCACCTGCGTGGTAGCTCTGCCCTGTGCGTGGCTTGTGTAGCGTGATAGATTCTGGGGTGCCAGCAACTGGCTCCCTGGGCAATGGGCCCAGGACGAGAGGCAACCACATATCGATGTTTCTCTCCCTCTTTTTCTCTCCCTTCCCCTCTGTCTAAAAATAAATAAAAGTCTTTAAAAAAAGATATGATGACAAGGCCTTAAAACTCTGTCTGGGTACACAAACACAGCACTGACACCACGTGTGACACGGCTCACACCTCCCCGCATGAAGTGGATGCTCGGCCACCAGCTCTCAGTCTCCTTGGATGTTTCAGCAGCGAGTGACAGGCATGCCCTCTGACGGCTGGGCCCACCTGCTTGGATCAGGAGGGCTCTCGTCAGGGGAACCGGCTCACGGGGGACGGCAGGGCAGTGCCTGGGGCGGGGCTTGAGCACTGGGGCCCTCGGGTTTCGACCGGGGCAGTCTCGATCCTTCACGCGTTGGCTTCATCTCACCGAGTTCCGGAGCTCTGAAGCGTTTTACAGAGACACACACACCTCTGAGCCGAGGGGTAGTGGGAAGGCATTTCTTTGTTGTCACTCTCCCTCTTTCTGTAGCCTGATCGTTTTCCACTTGAGACTCTGCTTTCCAGACTCCAGGGCCTGGAGTTCCGTGAATGAACTGGCAAGAAGTAGTCCAGGCACGTGCCTGGTGTTCAGGCTCACAATTTGAAAACCTGCGATGTGAAACACCACGACTTGAACCCTCTTTTAAAAAATAAACAAATGAGCGTGTCCTAGATAGAAGTGAGAGTGCTCTCTAGACTGAGCCCAGAAACAGACCTTCTGGGCCTCCCCTTCACTGTTTGCTGGTTTGAGTGATAAGACTCTTTTCTGTGTTGGAGGCAGTGAGAAGCTCAGGCTGGGGACTTGCTATGACATTCTGAAGGCCAGGCTCTGGCTGCCTGAAGGCAGGCATCCCGGGCCATCTGGGTGACGTGGGCATGGGCCGGGGGTCAGGGTCAAAGTCTGGCCCTACCACGTACTGTGGCAGGACCTGGGGCAGTTTCTCTCTGACGTCTATCTCCCTATTCCTCTAAATCGCTCTGCCCTCCTTGCACCTTATAGAATTTATTTTTAAGATTTCATTTATTTATTTTTAGAGAGAGTGGAAGGGAGGGAGAAAGAAAGGGAGAGAAACATCAATGTGTGGCTGCCTCTCTCATGTGCCCTCTCACTGGGGACCTGGCCTGCAAACCAGGCATGTGCCCTGACTGGGAATCCAACTTGTGATCCTTTGGCTCACAGGCTGGCACTCAATCCACTGAGCCACACTAGGTTGCGTCTTACAGAATTTGAAGGCTCTCACAGGGGAAGCCTTGAGCATCATCTGGGCATCATCTGCATGTGGTGCGGGACGCAGTAATGTCCCTCCGGGTCTGGAGGAGAGGCTCTTTCCAGCACAGCACCCAGCCAGGGAGAGTTTGGACTGAACTATGTCCCAGAGCTCACTGCAGACAGAGAGCCCGTGCCCGTGGAACCTGTGCGCAGGCTGGCTCACATGGTGCCCTCTTCCTGGCGGAAGAGTCCCGCTGCTATGGGCTGCTTGGCGTTCTCTCCTGCCTGCAGAGCCCCGAAGTGCGAGCCCAGCGCCCGAGCTCGGGGTCTTCCTGGGCCCATGTCTCCCGAGCTGGCACGGGCACTGGGAAGCACTGAAGGAAACGCTGACATCTTTGGAAGAGTGCTTTTTCCGGGAGGGGTGGGGACTGTCCCCATCAGCTGAGCGTCACCACTTCTAGTGAGAACCACCCCTCTGACCTCTGAAGCAGACCAGGAGTCTGCCCACTGTTCCCTCCCACAGCACGGATTGCCCCTGACCCTGCTCTTGTGCCGCCTCCAAGGGAGACAGAAGTGAGCGCAGGGCCTTGCGATGAGCCCCAGGGCCGGGGAGTGCAGGCAGGAAGGAGCACCGGGCTAGGACTTGGGCGGGGGCCGAGCTGAGGGAGGAGGGCCGGCTCCCGGAGGCCAGCTGGCTGCTCTCTCCCCTGGACTCTGCTGGCGGGGCGCCGAGGCCAGGGCGGGCGTGCTCCATTCTGGTCGCGCTGGGGAGCCTTCAGGATTGTGTTTGCTCGGCAGTTTGCTTCTCGAAGATCACGGTTTTTTAAGGGAATACATGTTCATGTTTTCCCTAACAGATTTATTCATCTGATGGTCTGCATTGTTAAGGTCAGTTTCTTGTAATCCAAGGTCAAATTTATTTGAAAAAATTCACTTTTTTATTGTTGACCCCTACTGGGGAAAAAGTGCACAGCAGTGTGCACGGGGTCAGTCCCTGTGCGTGCCGAGTTGCGGATTTCTGTGCACCGTTTCATCCCCCCTCCCTGGACCATGAGCTCTCTCCGCAGTAGCAGCCTCATAGCAGGTGCTTGATAAGTGCTTGTCACACATAAAAGTAATCAGTATCAGTAACTCGGAAATGGTACTGTGCTTGAGATTCCACGTGAGAGCCAGTAATGCTGTCTCCTACCGTTTTTACATTGGCCTTGTGCTCCTGCACTGCCAGCCCCCTCTGTATGAGGGGGGACCCCCAGAAAACCAGAACTAACTTCTGCAGGGCAGCGGGCCCCTTGTGGGACAGGCTTCTCCCACGAGGTGAGTGTTCTAGGAACCATCTGCATCAGCAGGCCAGCTGGTGTTGTTGTGAGAGGCTGTGTTCAGCTTCAGTGAGGGTTTTTTTAACTCTTTCAGTGTGTCTGCCCATTTCATGATGGGTGATTTACAAGTGCACCTGCCCATGCCGCACTGAGTGTTCAGCAGTTTTTGGCCCAAAACGGCAGGACCCCTGGGCCCCACCCTCCTACTTACCCAGTCTTGCCCTGAGCGACTTTTTTCTGTTTCTCCTAATGAAAAAGTTCTCGAAGGGAAGTGTTTTGCCGTCGTGGGAGAGGTGAAACAAAAAGTGTCAGAAGCTCTAAAAGGCATCAAGATCAACGAGTTCCAAACTGTTTTGAGTGGGGGAGAAAAGGTCTCGATAGGTGCGTTGTATCAGATGGAGAGCACTTTGAAGGTGACTGAAGTTTAAACATGTTAGAATAAATATACACTTTTCTATAAATTCCCAGGTGTCTTTCCTCTTCCCTCGTATGTGTCTAAACACTAAGTGATGGCTTCAGGGGGAGCGTCTGTAATGGAGCCTTTGTTCTCCTTCGTGCGGCCCAGAACCTGAAAAGCTCCGCTTTCTCCCCTAGGATCTTCACCTTGTACAGTAAGTCTCTGCCCCTCGACCTGGCCTGTCGCGTGTGGGACGTGTTCTGTCGCGACGGGGAGGAGTTTCTGTTCCGCACCGCGCTGGGCCTCCTGAAGCTGTTCGAGGACATCCTGACCAAGATGGACTTCATCCACATGGCTCAGTTCCTCACCAGGCTGCCCGACCACCTGCCCGCGGAGGAGTTGTTTGCTTCCATAGCTACAGTTCAGATGCAGAGTCGAAACAGGAAGTGGGCTCAGGTACGTGGGTCTTTTGTCTCCTTCCCCCGAGGGAGGGGGCTCAGCAGGGTGGTGTAGGAAGCACCTCTCAGAGGCCACACAAAGGTCCTCGTGCTGGAGATCCGGGTGCGAGGTGAGGCTCCGCCAGGGTCTCGGGCAGTCACTGCCTCTTAGGGCCTCTGTCAGACTGAGTTACCGGGGGGCCAGACCTCCTGGTTTGGCATCAGGTGCTCTCTGTGTAGCAGACAGCATTCTGTAACCCAAGCCCCCACACCCTTTAAAAAGTGCTGGAGACAGAACGCAGACGGAACTCTCACTCACGGAGCCCCCTCCTCCCATGGCAAGAGGCAAGAGGATGGCTTCCTGAGACAGCGGTCCCGCCCCAGCGTACCTGGATTGTGTCAGCACCTTCACTTTCCAACGTGTGTGTCAGCGTCTGCTGATCTTCCCTTCCATGCCACCTGCCACCCCCGTTCACACACCCATACCCTCACACAGCCCCGTGCACACCCACCCACCCACATACATGAGCACACGCACACCCCCACACACACACCCATAGGTACATTCACCCAACTGCAAGTCACACACACCCACAGACACATGGGCACACCCACCCACCCATGCAAACACCCACACATGTATACACACCCCCACTCATGTATACACACCCCCACATGTGTGCACTCACACACAGAGAAAGGATTAAAGCCAGATCTGACGCTTTGTATCTTGCATTTAGAAACTAAGTAAAAATTATTGGTTAGTCCTGGCTGGTGTGGCTCCGTGGACTGGCTGTGGGCCTATGAAACAAAGGGTTCGATTCCCAGTCAGGGCATGGGCCTGGGTTGTAGGCCAAGTCCACAGTTAGGGGTGAGCAAGAGACAACCGGTCCACATATGTCTTGCACATCAATGTTTCTCTCCCTCCCTCTGCCTCTCTCTAAAAGTAAATAATTAAAATCTTTAAAAAATAAGAAAATTAAAAATAAAAACTAAAGGTGTTAACTGAGAGCAGAGAGAACGGAGCTGGCTGCACTTTGGGAAGGCGCAGGAAGGAGTGGCCCCCAGTGGGGGTGGTGAAGCCAGGGGCGGGGTGTGGGGGAGAGCCCTGCAGCCCCGTCTGGATGTCGGCACCGCGGATGTGGTCGGGGACCTTTACCCAGGGGTGGGCGTTGTGGCGGGTCTCCGTGTTAGGAGGGCGGGTCTGAGTGCAGGTGTGGCAGGTGGGCCTCAGGAGCCGCACTCGCTGCACTCGCCTGTCGGAATCTGGGTTCAGTGTGTGTGCAGGTCACCCACGGACGTTTCCCCTGTGACTCCCAGGTGCTGACCGCATTGCAGAGGGACAACCGGGACGTGGAGAAAGGAAGCCCATCTCTCCGACACTGAGGCGCGGTGGGACTGGCGCTGGCACCAGAGCAGACCTCCCAGCGCACCTGTGCTGTTCAGGACAGACGCACTGGCAGCTGAGGACAGGGGCTGTTGCCGTGTCTGATCCCTGATACTGGAGTTGGCCTTAAACCAAACACACAAAACTTGTAAAGAATTAAGCCGAGGCTTAGCCTTAAGAAGCTCAGTGGAACGATGACCAGTGCTGGCCTGGCAACCATTGCACACTCTGCGTGGTATAGAACTAGGGTGGCGGCTGACTCCCTCCATCTTACTCCAGCGGAAGTTATTAAATGGTGATGCTTTTACGTCAACTCCTGGAAAGGACCTCACAGTCTTTCTTAGCTGAGGTGCATGAGAAGTGGTTCGGGAGACCTCAGAGAAGCTCTTGGCCCATAGCTCTCTATTCTGATAATCAGTGGTTGCTGACTTAGTCATTGTGATAATCCAGAAACAGAGGTCCAGCTTTTAAAGCCCACCTTCCAAAGATGCATCAGAGGCACCAAGCCCTCGAGGGTGGTTGCGACAAGTGCTTATGGCACCCTGGGGCTCCAGCTGCCCTCGGGTTCATGTCTTCCCACGTTGCCTTGCCACGACCACAGCCCAGGGGCCGGAAATGCACGCAAGGGTCCTGTGGGAGCCCCGGCCCCCGAGGGTGCTCCCCGCCCCTCTGGGCACCGGAGGAAAGTCTGGGCAGGGGCGTGTGGGTTGTGCTCACAGAAAGCCCAGGGTCGCAGAGACGGGCCTAGCACTGATGCGCATGGGGTGGAAACAGCCTCCCTTTGAGTCAGAGTGGAGGGAACGGGGTGCGGAGACCTGCCCCCTGGGCCCCTGCTAGTGTCTGGCAGACCTCTGACAGCGCAAAGGGCAGGGGGGCTGCTGCCTTACCCTCACAGAACGCTGTTATTTGGCACCTGGAGGGCAGCGTCAGCCCTGAGTGCTGGTGCTTCTCTCCTCGTAGCACGTTGCTTGGAGGTCAGGTTGACTGCTGCAGGCACTGAGCCACACACACCCCATGGCCCAGACAGTCTCGCCACGGGTTCGGCATCTGGGCCTCAGCCCTCCCAGTCTGGCTGGTCTCCCCGGGTTCACTAGCACCACTGCTCCAGGTTTCCTCAGGACCTCTGGGGACTTTGTCTTAAGAACTTTGGTTACCTAAATTCAAGGACTCGGGTGGTTTTGCACAGAGTGGTCCAAAGGACCAGCACATCTCTCTGGAGGCGGGTTCCCCCGTGCCCATCTCTGGGCGTGCTGGGCACAGTGGTGTCCAGGACCCTGGCAGCCCCTCGGTGCAGCCGCCGTGGGGCCTGGCACTCTGTGGCCCTTCTCAGCCTCACCGTCCAGCCCAGGGAGCAACTCGGGGTTGGTCCTGTTTCTGACACTGGGAGAGCCCTTGGCTTTGAGAGTGTGACCTGCAGTCGGGAGATCTGTGGTGGGGGGTAAAGCTTGGCTATGTGTTACTTTTTATGGGTTTTCTATTTATGCCACGCCCACTGGTGACACCTCCAGGTGCCATAGCCAGCTGCCAGGCCCTCGGCCGTCCTCACGGCCTCCATCCCGGCTCTGTTCTGAGTGTGGTTTCCCAGCATCCTTGGTTCCCTCATCTCCCTTCTGCATTCTCCAGGGAGGCTGCAGAGCACCATGGACACCACTTTCTGCCTCAGCCTTTAAACACGGGCTCGCCTGACCCCTTGGAGGAGGGTTCTGTCTTCTCTGAGGTCCCGACACCGGGACACTGAATGTAAGCAGGCCGAGCTGCCCCTCACAGGCCGCCCATGTCATCCCTGGACGTGGGCTCCTGTTCCTGGAAGACGGGCATGGTTCCTTACCGTCCGCAAGATCTCTCCTCAGGTCAGGGCAGAGAGGGGCGTGGCCTGGGCAGGGCACAGGCCTGCAGAAAGCCTCTGCACTCCCACCCGGTCCATCACGTGGGCTTTCGGTGTGGCACCTCCCAGGTGGTGCCACGCGTGGGTGGAGTGTTTGAACGGGATTCCATGTCAGTCTGGAATGCTGGCCAACTCTCTAGTCCCGGAGAGGCTTTCGTGACCTGTTCAGGGACCCCGTGAGGTCTGATCGGTTTGCTCTGGCCCCCTCAGACGCCGGTCCCTGCCCAGAGTCACGCGGCCCCTTGTGGAGGGCTGCTGGAGTTGGGTGAAGCAAGAACTGGAGCGGAGGGCGAGGCTGCAGCCCTGGGGAAGCCGCACTGAGCCCGGGCAGCCGGCCCCGGCCCGCGCCTGTCCCCGCCAGGCCTGGAGCCTTGTCTACAAGTGAGTTTCACTTTCAAAGATTCTTTTTAACGGCTCAGTTTTGACTATTTTAAATAGTTTGCTGATAGAAAGTTCCTGATAACACTTGCTACATATCATGTTTTAATTGCTTGTACAGTTAACCTTTTATTTAGTAAAGTATCAAATTAGGGCTTTTTGAATTGTAAATATATGGTTTTATTAAATAAAAGTCATGTAAAATTGTTATTTATATTCACTGTTGTTTGGTTTATTTATTTTGTGTGTTTCAAAGTACCTTACAAGTTTACTTACTTCATTTAAGGTGATATAAAGAGCTGTTGACTTCAGTAATGAGAAGAAATAATTAAAGCAAAACACAAGCCTCATCCCTTCACCTTTCCACCCAGTCCCACAAGCCCCCCTCCCCCTGGCAGCTGTCAGTCTCCTCTCTCTGAGTCTGTTTCTGTTTTGTTTATTTTGTTCATTGGATTCCACACGAGCAAAATCATACGGTACTTGTCTTTCTCTGACTGGCTTAGCTCACTGAGCGTGATGCTCTCCGGGTCCGTCCGTGCTGTTGCAAATGGTAGGAGGTCCTCCTTTTTCAGGGCTCAGTCGGGCTCTTCCACTGTGGAAGGCCACCCCCGCTCTTCCGCCCACTCACCCACTGAGGGGCACTTGGGCTGCGTCCAGGTCTTGGCTGTTGTACCCGCCGCCGCGAGCGCAGGGTGCATCTGTTCTTTCTGATGAGAGGTTCAGGTGTCCTTGGGAACTCCCAGCAGTGGGATCGCTGAGTCAAAAGGCAGATCCATTTTTAATCTTTGAGGTATCTCCGAACTGTTTCCACTGTGGCTGCAGCAGTCTGCATTCCCACCCCCGTGCACGGAGAGTCCCCCTTCTCCACGTCCTCGCCAGCACATGTTTGTGGATTTACTGATGGCAGCCATTCTGCCAGGTGTGTGGTGACAGCTCACCGTGGTTCGATTCGCATTTCTCCGGTGATGGTGATGTTGAGCATCTTATGTCTGTTGGCCATCTGTGTGTCCTCTTTGGAAAAGTGTCTGTTCAGGTCCTTTGCCCATAAAATTTAAGTGCTCACCTTGAAGTATGGCAAATACTTGACTTTGAACATGATGCTGTTTCAGAATTTTAAATTCCATTTTTGATCAGTGAAATCAAAGGGATGGCACAGTTTTGGTAGTTTGGTCAAGGGGGTTGGGAGTTTAGTGCGTCCCGTCCAAGCTGAGAGGGAGCCCCAGACTGGCTGCCTCTCTCCAGCTTGGCTCTGCTCCCAGCTGCAGCCCCTTCTCCCCCACTCCCTCGTGTCTGCCACTCCTCAGCCCCTCCTGAGCCTGTTGCCCCACCCCAGCAGGCTGTCACCCCTCAGTGCCGCCTCCAGCCGGGTGCTGCTGGCCAGCTCCTCCACCTGCCAGCAAGGGCCCGGATTCCCATCAGTACAGCAGAGACGAGAGGTGCAGCCCCACTCGGGGTGGCTGGCGAGGTCCCCGGGCAGCTGTGCCTGTCCGGCCAGCTACTCAGTCAGAGAACAGCAGGCTCAAAGAGGGTCCCTGTCAGGGCTGCTTTTCTTCTTGTCCTTGTCCTCCGTGACTGTCACAGGTGCTGCCACCCCTCCTGGTCACCCCTCACATCACCCTGAGCCTGGGGAACGGCACCCCCATGCCACACCTCCCTGCCCACCCTCCTTGGGACGCAGCCACTCAGAAGTGCGTGTTCCTATGTCTTCAGTCTCCAAGTGGCACTCAGACAGCCCTGCCTCTCTCACCAGGGAATCGCTTTGCCCCCCGCCCCACCGGCAACTGGAACTGTCCCCGTTCTCCATGGGCTGAGTGAGCAAATGAGGAGTGGTCACGTGGGACACTCTTACTGCTGGCTGCTCCATTTACCCACCCACACCAGGCTCTGGCTCAAGTGCTCAGAATGACCTCATTTACCTCCACAGCCACTCTGTCATTGTCCACTTTCAAAGGTGTGACATCAGGAAGTGATCTGCTGGGGCTCCTACAGCCAGTGAGTGGCGTCTGGGCCCAGGCTTGGCCTGCAGCTCCCAAGCCCCCTCGAAGAGCCTGCCCAGAGAGCATGCTGGCTTCTGGGCCTCTGGCCAGCCTCCGCTCCAGGTGCAGGGTTTGGGGCAAGGCCTGGAGGGGCAGGGTCTCCTGAGACCCCGAGTGGGAGGCCCCATGAGCAGGGAAGCGGCCATGCCTGCCCGGTGGCCGGCTCCTGTAGGCAAACCTTGGGGGAGCCCACGATCAATGACGGGGCGGAAGTTGACGAATGTCTTCCCAGGTGAAACTGGGTGGGTGGGCGGTGCAGCTGGTTCAGAACCACACCCAGAGTGTGGCGCCCGCCAAGAGGGAGAGAGGGAGAATGAGAGGCTACAGCAGCGAGATGGGCGGAGCAAGGCGACACCAAGCTGGACACAGAGATGAACTGCTGGTCACCACGTACAGCAGAGGAAGAGTCCCTCCAGGTGGAAGCCTTGGCGCCAAAGCACATCCTCAGGTGGGGCCACGTGAAGCTCGGAGCACTGCCCGGGCCCCCCGGAGCTCAGCCATGACTGCCGGTCCTCGGGGATTTCTGAGAGGCCCACTGCACTGCCCGGCTCAGGTTGCTCGGGTTTGCTGGGGAGCGTGGCCGCCCCCGCAGTCAGCTTGCTCTAGGACAGAGCTGCTGCAGCGGCAGGCCACGCCAAGGCCCCATCTCCCCAGGCTGCCCGAGCCCTTCAGGTCCCCTGTACACAGAGGGGCGGTGGCCTTCGCCCTGAACAACACAGCAAAGCAAGTTGTGCCCAACTGATACCAGAATCTCAACAGTTCTTCTTAAACTGTTCCAATCAAAAAGCTAAGTTTAAGGTGCAGTTTAGCTAAAGGTCAGGAACAGGAGAACTTACATTCTCTAGGCCTTATATTCCTTTTTTTGTGACCAAGGTTGAAAAGGGTACCCAGCACCTATTCATTGGTTTAAGGATTAAAATAATTGGCTGAACTAATTGTCCCATTAGAAGAAACAAATCGCCGTGGACAGCGAGACCCGTTTTCCTGACCTGCCAACTTTTACCATCGTCCCCTCTGGGCGAACTTGCAGCTTTAACAAATCAGGATCTGCCCCACTGCTCACTGTGTAAAATTTATAAATTACAGAAAAGCAGAAAATGAAAATCCTAATTTACAACCCAGAAAAGAGATACCTTCCCACATTCTGACCTCTTTTCCCCCTTTCCCCGGGGAGTATGTGGAGGCCTGGGGCGGTGCGGCGTTTGTCCCCAGTCCGGGCCGGCTGGTTCCAAAGCCTTTGTCCCCAGCGCTGCCCTGTCCTCCACTCGCTAGTACTCGTTTGTCCTCACCCTTTGGGTGGAACAGGAGGGGACTTCATCTGAAGTGTCAGGGAGGGTGTAGACTGATTAGTTACAACATGTGCGAATCCAATCGCTGGCCATTCGCGGAAACGAGAGGGCCCTTGGAAAGGA
>PVKM010034337.1:0-15601 GCA_004027735.1 Carollia perspicillata
CTTTTAGAATCTACAGTCCTAAAGCACAAATCAGGGTCTTTTGACACCATTTTTTTACCTTAAATCTTGGCCTGCTTCACTGTGGTCAAAATCAATTCCCTGCCATCTCTCGTCTCTTCCATGTTATAGAGTACAGTTTAATCCTGGTAAATAAGCAAAGGGACTTCCTAAATACCCTCTTCTCTTATAGTTTAGATGCCAAGTCCCTGAGGCCAGAAAAAGAAATGAAAAGAAATAACTTTCTCTTCTTCTTGATTCCGCAGAAAAATTCAATTTCTGTTCTTGATTGGCCTCTCCCAAAATGGATTCATAGGGAATATCATTCTCTTTAACGAGAACTCTGTTCCCTACCCACAAATTTGGATTCCCCAGCCTCTCTTCAGGACCATTCCACCACATGAAATTCTTTGTGTATTTTTCAAGTTGTACAACACTAAGCTTTGAAAAATGTCAGTGGAGTCAAGGAAGTTGAGATTAGTCTATGAAGCTTTAGTTCCTGTTTCTAGCATCTTGTGAGTGAGTGCTTGCATAGAAAAATTCATAAACACACACATCCTCTAAGAACAAATGAAGAAACAATAATGCTAATAAAGGACAACTTAAATCAGAATCATATTATCAAAGAAAATACTTGCTATCTTAGTCTAAAGTATCTGATGTGGATTACTTTTCTGATTTTAAGATTTTCTCAGGAAGAAAATGTAGGATTTTTGTATCTATATTCATCAGAGGTATTGATCTGTAGTTTTCCTTTTTGTGTTATCTTTATCAGGCTTTGGTATCAAGGGGTTAATTCCAAAATATATATAAATAATTCATACAACACAACACCAAACAAAAAATCCAATTAAAAAAGTGAGGAGAGGGACTTCTGGCCAAGATGGAGGCATAGGTAGATACACTCTGCCTTCATGCACAGCTGAAAGGATAACAACAAATTTAAAAACAAAAAACAACCAGAACTGCCAGAAAAATTGAACTGCACAGAAGTCCAACAACCAAGAAGTTAAAGAAGAAACATTCATCCAGACCGGTAGGAGGAGAAGAGATGGCCAGCCAGGGCAGAGAGGACTCACAGCCATGTGGTGGCTAGAGGACATGGGTGGGTGAGATGGTGACTGGCGTAGCATGTGGTCCCACATTTGCATGCGGATAAACCAGGAGAAACAACTGGGGAGTGAGACAGACCATGCAACCCAGGATTCCAGTGCAGGGAAGTAAAGTCTCAAAACCACTGACTGAAAAAAACCTGTGGGAGTTGAGACAGTGGGAGAAATTCCCAGCCTCATAGAAGAGTTTGTTGGGGAGACCACAGGGTCCTAGAATGCACACAAACCCACTCACCTGGGAATCAGCACCAGAAGGGCCCAATTTGCTTATGGGTAGTGAGGGAAGAGACTGAAAGTAGGCTGAGAGCTAAGCAAGAGGCATTGTTCCCTTTTGGACCCCTCCCCCATATACAGCTCCACAATGCAGAAATGTGGGTTGCCCTGCCCTGGCAAATACCAAAGGCTCCACCCCTCACTATATTATAGACACAACAAGATAAAAGACATGACCCAAATGAAAGAACAGTTCAATGCTCCAGTAACAATACAACTAAGCAACAAGGAGATTGACAACCTATCAGATGCACAGTTCAAAACACTGTAATCAGGATGCTCACAGAAATGGTTGAGTATGGTCACAAAATATAGGAAAGAGTGAAGGCTATGCAAAGTGAAATAAAGGAAAATGCACAGGGAATCAATAGTGAAAGGAAGGAAATCAGGATTCAAACCAATGGTTTGGACCAGAAGGAAGAAATAAACATTCAACCAGAACAGAATGAAGGAACAAGAATTCAAAAAAATGAGGCGAGGCTTAGGAACCTCTGGGACAACTTTAAACATCCCAACATCCAAATCATAGGCGTGCCAGAAGGAGAGGAAGAAGAGCAAGAGATTGAAAACTTATTTGAAAAAATAATGAAGGAGAACTTCCCTAACCTAGCAAAAGGAATAGACTTCCAGAAAGACCAGGAAGCTCAGAGAGTTCCAAAGAAGTTAGACCCAGGAAGCACATACCAAGGCACATCATAATTATATTACCCAAGATTAAAGATAAGGAGATGATCTTAAAAGCAGCAAGAGAAAAGCAGATAGCTACCTACCAAGGAGTTCCCATGAGACTATCAGCTAATTTCTCAAAAGACACCTTGCAGGCAAGAAGGGGCTGGAAAGAAGTATTTCAAGTCATGAAAGGCAAGGACCTACAACCACGATCACTCTACCAGCAAAGCTATCATTTAGAATGGAAGGGCAGATAAAGTGCTTCCCAGATAAGGTCAAGTTAAAGGAGTTCATCATCACCAAACCCTTATTATATGAAATGTTAAAGAGATCTAAGAAAAGGAAGAAAAAAATGTGAATAGTAAAATGACAACAAACTCACAACTATCAACAACCAAACCTAGAAAATGAAAAACAAAAACAAACTAAGCAAACTAGAACAAGAAGAGATTCACGGAAATACAGATCATGTGGAGGGTTACCATTGGAGAGAATGGGGGGAAAAGATACAGGAAATAAGAAGCATTAAAGGTAGGTACAAAATAGGCAGGGGAAGGTTAAGAATAGTATAGTAAAGGGAGAAGCCAGAGGACTTATATGTATGATCCATGGACATGAAGTAAGGTGAAGGAATGGTGGTGGGAGGGGGGTACAGGGTGGAAGGGAATAAAGGGGAGAAAAAGTGGTCAGCAAGGAGAGAAAGAAGCTAATTAACAATAAAGACAATTGTATGAAAAGTGGAGGAAGGAATGTGCAGAACATACTGAGCTGGCTGGACAGTAAGGAAGACAGAGGATTAAAAGTGGACAGAGTTGCTTGGTAATGTGTGGCCATATCAGAAAATGTCCTTAGAACTTGAAAAGTTAGTGTGGGCTTTCTGCTGTAGGCAGGAAATGGATATTAAGATTTTTGATGAAAGTAGTAATATGGAATCATAAAAGTTAAACAGTAATCTATAAAGCTTCAGAGTTGAAAAGACATACAGATCATTTTATCAAACACTTTTATTATCTTTATAATTAACTTCATATTTAGAGATGAAAATTGGGTAATTGGAAGATAAATCTGGCACTTTGTGGAAAAAATTAAAAATGGTATAATGCAGGGTGATGTCACAATGAGCTTGGGCTGCTAGGAAACTGGCCCTGAAGAAGAGGAGATGATTCTTAAAACATTCCATACAGAATTCCAAAGTGAGAAAAATTATATATGCACTGAGATTTCAGGTGGGGAAATAAAGAAAGGTGAAACCACTAAAACAGGAAGATTGAGTGAGACTGTCAGTTCTATGGAAATACCATAAATTTTATTTTAAATGTGTCCATTTAGAGTACGCTGAGTTTCTGGATATAGTGTATCACCAGGAAATCTTTCCAATAGAACTACTTATAGGGACTGTATTACAGGTTAAACACTATGAAGCATGATGTACAGATGTCACCAAATTTGATCCTTAACACACACACACACACACACACAAAGGAAACACAGAAAACTAGAAGATTTAGAAATGGCACATTGTAAAGTACATAATATCTTAGAAACTGAGGAAGAAAACTTTTTAAAAAATGGATTCGATTACTCAGGTCAAACACAACCAAAAGATCAAACTAGAATTGTGAAAAAATAGATTTGGACATTACACTGCCATCGTGACTTCAGAGGACGTGGTTCCATTAGTAAAATGGAGACAGCGTGTGGTGGTTAAATAGAAAGTTAGAGGTATGGAAATAAGAACAGTGGTTCTAATCCCGCTGGGTCAGATTCCTGCCTTTTACGTGGATTTTTTTCATCTGCTTCTATATCATATCATCATAGCTGCATACAATCAATATTTCTACATTTGAGACTCTCATCAGATTATTAATTTCATTTAGACTTTGATCCTTTGTTGTCTGGCTCCCTCGGCTCTTCAGTTCACCCATCTGGTTCACAGGCATCTACATGCTTGAAAAAGAGCAGACGATGCTGTCTATATTCTAAATCACATTGACTTAGGACAGACAGAAATCCATTACAAGGGAAAATAGTGGGGAAGAGTTGTGTAGTGATAAAGGAAAGAGGACAGATTGGATAGAGCTTTCTAAAGAATCCCTTCCTTTTCCCATTGTACCTGTCTGCCCACAAATCAATCACACCCAGACGGAGCTGTGTTCGCGTGAGCTGACTTTCTGGCAGAGGCCAGGCTTGTGTCACTTCTCAAAGGAGAGGTAGCCAGTCCTGCTGCAGAAGCAGCTTTCCTAGGTTTCAACAAGGAATTTTTATGCAGCCGTGCTCGCTTCTCTCCAGTGTTATAAAACAGTCAAGAAGATGAATATGGCTGGTAATTTATACTAAAAACTTTCACTGAATTATACTTGGGTGACTTATTAAATGAAGGATGTTATCAATATTACATTTGTCATAAATGAAAAACTTCAGATTTGAATGGATCTAATCCATTCATTGTTTTATGAGTACACTGGCCTCCAGAGAGAGTCACAAATCCAAATGATGTCCCTAAGTGATGGATTTTATGTTCTCTTCACAAGAATGGCTAAAAAAGAATGATAAAATTCTTACCCGTAATGACAGTGCCTCTTTGGCCAAACATCAAGACTCTTTTACAGAAAGGTTTCATGACACTATTTGGAAATGTTTCTGTACAGCTACAAATATAATAGGCAAAGCGGCAAATGCCAGCTCAGTAAATACTGCTTAGGTAAGCAGAACTACATGAAGCCTTTTATTTCCGTACGAGGTCTAATCGAATCATCTGATAGAAGTGCCTGAATTTGGAAGTCTAGGCTTCCCCCACTCAGTGAATATCGGTTAACTCACCCATTGTGCTTTGTATCGAAGCCCAAGAAATTAAAAATTGCAAAATCTTATTCATTCCCTTAACCAAATTCCCTATCATATATGATACTTTTTCTTTAATTTCCCATACTTAATTTCTAGTTCTTAGTGAACTAGAATATCTTCTACACAAGACACAACCATTTTTGTGTAAACCCAAGTATAAAATAAAACTAGATGGTTGCCATTGTCCTAGAGGCCTTACACATCCCATCAGACCTATGTGAGGTAGGTACATTGTGTTATCACCTCAATTTTTAGGTAAGAAAACTGATAAACGGAGAAACATTTCAACATCACCTAATGTACACTTCAGTAGTCCAGAACTATCACTCTTCATATTAAATATACAAGAACATTTCCCAGCGTGAATGTACATTATTCTCTTGGTTAAAGTGATTCATCCAGTTCCCTGTGCAACAGATGAAAGAAGGGTCTCACCAAGGCATTTCCTTTTTAAAAATTTTCATAACAGGACTAAGTAAAAGCTTTAAAAAGAATAAACATCACCTGTGAAGGAATATCAAGTCATATGACATGAGGTTAACACCAAGTTTTAATGCTGGAAGATGATAGAGAACATTCTCAAATTCTGGAGAAGTAAGTTTTAGCCTAGAAACTTCATAACCAATAAGACTACCTACCAGGAAACAAGAGAATGAAAACATTTACAGACATGTGTGGTCTCACACAAGTTTCCTGTTATATATTCTTTCTCAGGAGTTCCTGGTGCGTGTACAGCAGCAGAAACCAATGAGTAAACTGAGAGAGAGGAGGACTCAGGGTTCAGGAAACCATGACTGTGAACTACGCCCTGAGAGAACCAAGCCGGAACTGGAACCAGAATAAATGAAGAGCTTCACGGGCAAGATAGCTAAGAAAAAAAAGTGACATTATTTTATAAGAAATGATGGCAAGTTTGCAAAAAATAAAAATAAAGAAGACTATTTTAAGTCATTGAGTTGAAGAATGGGCGAGAAGGGCTATTTCAGAAAGAGGAATCAATGGTTTGATGTTGAATACACTGGAGAAAGAATAAACAGAAGTAAGAAAAAAATTATTTTGAAACAGAATTACCACTTGATAAAAACTATCTTGTATTTCTAGGATAATCAGGTTAGTAATGTATTTTATTGCTCTGATTAGGCCACCTCCAAAGTGTCTTTTTGCTAATCACATTTTTTTTTCTGGCTTGGAAGAGACTTTCGTGTAGGTGGAGGGGAGATGCTAGATGGGGTTTCCTGCTCTGTTCCCCATCTTCACCCTTGGGGATTCATCTCTGGCCCCATCAACGAGAGGAGAAAGAGTTTATATTTCTTTAAAGAATCAGCCAAAGTAGCCTAGATCTAGGAACACTTTCTGTTTCCATATCTACGTCTATGCTGGTTTTTTTGTGAGGGAATTGGGGAGGGAGGGATGAGGCAGCACCCGTAACAGAGGAATTGACATTTAAACTTGGAAAAGTAGTTAGTCAAGCCAAAATGAGTAGCTAGAAAAACTTCCAGGCTGAGAGAACAGCTTGGTTAGAAATGAGGAGACCATATCACAAACCAGAAACTTGTGAAAAGTTTCGTGTGATTAGATTGTGAAAGATCTCCATTCATGTATGAAAAACACACCAAAATGGAGGAGAGTAGTTCAAAATACTCTTACTGAAGGAATGAACCTTCCAAACCTGAGCTCATCAGTATAAACTAATTCTGAACCCATGTCCAAATATAGGGAATATAAATGTTTCAATATAAAAAAAAATAAGAGAGTAGAACAAATACATGCAAATGGAGAAATAAAATTTTGCACATAAATCCACAAAGAAAAATGTCTGAAAGTGAATCTGATCACACTGAATAAAGACAATTTCCATAGTGTTCAAACACGAGGAGGAATTATCTGTAAATCTGAAAGGCTGAAATCACATCAAGAGCATTAATAAATTCATTTTCTTTTTACGACAGTCATAGATGTTATATGTCCATATTTAAAACCACTCACAGTAGGACTCATGAGTTACAGGGCTCACGGGGCTGTGGCTTCAGGTAATGCGCAAAGGGAAGCATGTGTGCCAGGACCATGTCAGGAAATGAATGGCCCTTGCACACTCACAGTTCGTATCAAGGTAGCTGGTCCAGTAAACAGAGACCTGAAGTGAGATTCACTCAACTAGAGTATATCACTTCAATTCCACTCAAAATCACAGAATCTTAAAAATCTAAAAATCATTCAAAGACAATGACAGCTGCCCTCTGAAATTCTAGCAATGAGAGTAAGGAAACTAAGCAGGATTAATTTAGGACATTCTATGATCCATACAACTACTGAATTAAAAAAAAAAGCTGTTTCTTATTCTAGTGGTGAGTACCTTTAAAATGGAGATTGTATTGCTACTTACATTTTTCTTATTAACTATGTACCATATATTTTGGCTGCCTTTGTACTTTTCTACCATTCCATAACCGTGAGCTGAAAGATTAGAAAAAATTATTCAAGAAGTCAGATATTTTTGACAGAGCACACTCAAAGTCTGTTGGAAGCTACTCTACTCTCCAAAAGGAGACACAATATCGAGGTCACAGTTGTGGGGAGTATAGCTTTTGGTAAGAGAAAACGGGGGAGGTCTAGAGAAAGGGCCAGGAAGAAGCAATGTAGGATTTAAAGAAAACTGGAAGGTTTTGAGAAACACATGGGGGCAATGGAGTTCACTGGAATGAGTATAGACAGTATTAAAAAAATCTGCATTTAGTTTTAACATAGCCTCAGTTTATAATAGAATCCCTGAAAATCTAAGTGATTGAGGATTTTGTGACTCGAGGCCTTAGTTATTTCTCTCTCCCTTTTTTAGTAGGAACATAATTAACTATTATCACTATAATAAAAAAATTGATAAATTATTTTTAAGTACTCACTAGACATCTATAACCACAGGCTTTAGGCTAGAATGTCTTTCTTTGAAATAATAGACTTTTTAAAAAGCAGACTAAAGATTAGTTATTTCTTTAAGATAATAAAGATATACCCACACACTCTACTATATATTTTCTTATTACAAATATATTATACAATTCTTTTACAAATTAAAGAAGGAAGGATTAGCAAAACTGTACACAGGTTTTTTTAAAAAACAAATTTGAATCACATTATACCTAGCTTTATAATCTGCTTTTTCATTTAAGGCATAACATGGAGATAGGTGTACTTACTTACCATTAACTAGTCTCCTACAAAATAATTTTTAATGATATCATGCTACTCTAGTCTATGAACATTCTATAATTTATATGATCAATAATGAGTAGTTAGATATTTGCTTGAATTAAACATTACTTTGAAATACGTCTGTTAGGTGGGTAATTGTGTAATGTACATGCCTTAAACTATTTATTTATTTATTTATTTATTTAATCTTGAACTGGGAGGTTTCCTCACGGTTTAGTGCTGGTTAATCTCTTGAGGAAAACGGCTGACTTAAGGGGCAACTGAAGAAGCTTCTGGAATGTGAACTCAGACCTTCTCTCTTCACTCCATCAGTTTACAGTGCTCACATATGAGCACCTCTGCTACTACCCTCAGAGCACATTACACCTCTTTGCTAATCTTCCTTCCTGGGTAGACTGGATGCTCCCTGAGGACTGGGACCTTATCTTTCATGTCTTCCTGTTTTTACTTCCTATCAAAATAAGGGAAATGTAGCAAAGATGGACAAATATTTGCAAAAGGAATTAATCTATGCAATCCACTTATTCCTGGTCATCTTTTCGGTTGGCTTAGCAGGTCCACATTTTCAAACATGTCTGGTAGAAAGAATACTGGCTTTTGAAAGAATGCAAAGCTATTCTAAATATTCTGTTTTATGCTTTAGCATCACCTGTTTATCTGCTCTCAAGGACGCACAGCCATGGTATTTCAGACAGGAAAATATAAAACACAGCGTGAGAATGCAAAGAGTTTAAGGTAAAATGGAGTCTTACACTTATGCCGTGGTATTCGATATGGTTATTGAAATGGACGGCACGTCCCATAGAAAGATGATGCTAATAAATAAACTTCAGGATCCTGATGACAAGGTGGGGGAACTGTGTTCTTTAGAGCCTAATCTTCTACATTCAGGTCAGTAAAGTTGAGAAGTTTCAAAGAATAAAGGAGCAAGTAATAAAATGGTTGTGAGGTTTTGTAGACCAACTGAAATCCTTACTTTTAACAGGAAAATTACTTTTACCCACGTTTTTTAGGGAACTAGACAATTGAACTGCACTTGAATTCCTTTCTTTTAAATGTGTAGCAACACCATATACAGCAGGCCCCTTGCTAAGACAGCGGCTGCAGTGTGCCAGAGTCGGAGTTAACACACAGGGCCAGGCTGGGTATCAAAATGCGTCTCTTTGTACACAGCAGGTTGTGCTGTTTGAGTCATCCATGAAAAGTGTTTATTCCATTTCTATTTAAATATCTTAGAAACTACTGGATGGCAAACGATTTCCACCAAAAGGGAAATAGTGACATCTGCTGGAATAATCTGGTTTTATCCCAAAGTGTAGTTATTAATATTTCTACTTTCAAAATAAGTTTTTAAGATACACATTCTCTTCCTGGAGGGAGAAAAAATGTACTTTTATGATGGAAGTGGCACCTGTTTTATTTTATGATGTTACTTTGTGGTGCTAACATCAGTAACTAATTCCCTTCTTAAAATAAAAACATGGAAATTCTTTAGTGATTTCCTAGAGCAAAAATATCTAAAAAAAAGACAGAACTGATTACAGGGATTTGAGTCTTCCATTGTTCTAGCCATTTGAACAATGCAACCTGAGTGTAGCAAGCACTATGCTCTGTACAAAGGTATGAAAATGTATTCACATATGTATATGTATCTATGTGTGTGTATTTATATAAATAATATATTCATGTATTATATAATTAATATAATCTTATATAATATATAAATATAATTTGTGAGGTTGTACATGATTTTATAATGTTCAAGAATGTTTAACCATCATGAATTTATGAATATTCAAATGTCTGTGCAACACACAGTTTTAATTAAATTATAAATAAAGAAGAATAGTGAGCCACAAAATAGTTGTAAATTGCAGTACTGAGTGGTAGGCTGGCCTGGCACCCACACAGCACCCCCAAATGGTCGACATTTCTGTGATGCCTAATTGGATTACGTGAGGAAAACAGTGCTCTTTTTGTCACAGATATGGTTATTGTATTCCTGCCTTTGTGTGTCGTGCATTGCTGTGTAATATGTGTGACATGATACATTGTTTCCCTTATTTGTTATTGTATAAAATCTCTAGAGGGTAGGTTTTACACTAATAAAAAAAGGTCAGATCTACACAACACCTGCGAGCTTGGTGTCTACAGCCAGGCGAGAATGGGTTTCAAGTCTTGGCCTGTCTCCTACTGTGTGATCTTGGGCAGTTACTTCATTTGGCTGTACACAGTTTCATCAGTTATAAACTCTGAATGAAACTTCATTTTATCTCATACAATTCTATTATAAGGACTTACTATGAGGTTTTATTCTGAATAAAGTGTTGGTTACTGTAAAGCTTTAGAGTACTGCCTGGCTCAAGGTAAGAGCTGTATAAATGTTAGCCCTGGGTATTGTATTATCTAAAATGCAATGATATAAAAAACAAAGAGAACATCTGACCTACTCTTCCAATAATTCCAGCGGTAGGGGGCAGATTTATCTAAGTTTGAATAGCCCAGTAGAGAAAATTTAAAGGGCACTGATCACTTTGTCTTGCTTATACAATTATAAATGCATATATTCAACTGAAATATACAATCTATTTTTCTTTCTCGGCTTGAGCCTAAATTACGTTCACTGCTGGGACTCAGACATGGTTGGGTAGAGACCTGACTGAAAATGCAGGTCCAGGTTTAGTTTATTTGTGTAAGAAATGGAAAATTTCTTTGGACATAACCTATTGTAGGAGAAAAAGAAATTTGCACAGACAAATGTGCCCAATGAAAAAGCCTGACTTCTCAAAAGGGGCAGGTAAGTCACTGCTACTCGAGTTTGCCCCAGATTTACATGACTTATGTTTGAATAAGGGAAGGACAGTGGTGGTTAGGAATATTTTAAAACTCCATAAGAAAATGAGCTCAATTGGCTTTAGAACCAATATAAAAATGTGTAACACAAAGCGAGGAGAAACGTCAACAAAACAACTTTCTCACAAACATCAGAATCCTCATGCTGACTTGCATCATCAGAAAAACTAACGGGGCGAAATGCCTACAAAAGCAATGGAGGCCCAAAAAAGAGGTTGCCCTGAAGAAAGCAGAGCTGGGGAGAGATAAATAATAGGAATTGAAAGGACTTAATCTTGAGTTAATATGAGACAACTTACAGGTTTCTAGAAATGATCGGTGAAGCTTTGAGAAATACTGAAAGTCTGTAATAGAGAAATGGACTTAGAGCCAAATATTCATACTTGAGAAAAGGTATTCATATTCATATTTTCTAAAATAACCAAAATTGTTTAATGAAATAGACAAATAAAGAGGAAAGAAAGGAAGGGGATGGTGGAAAGAGAGACTGGCCATCCTACACCTGCATATGAGGATAGAAAAATACATAAACTTGTGTGGTTAAAAGAACAGTTTAATGGACACTTCCTGTGTTCCCAGTTTAATACTGCTAATCATCCATGTGTCCTTGGTCAAGTCACTTGAGCTTTTTTAAATTCAGTTTCCTATTCATTCATCATTCATGCACTCATTCAGCAAAGATTTATTGAACCATTGACTGTTTGCTAAGTACTGTGCTAGCCACAAAAGTGCATGTGAGATACTTCCTATGTCCAAAATAATTACAGACTGGTTGAGAAATCACAGAAGAGAAGCAACTAATAGACTAAGGATAGGCACTAAAGGAAGGTTTTGGTTAAGAGGACGCTCTTGGGCTAAGTTTTTAAAGAATTATTAGGAGTCATTTTGATAAAAGAAGGTGAAGTTCACTCTAGGTCTGAAGACACTGAGGCGTGAAATAGCATGAGAAATATGTTTGAGAAACTGCCAGAAATTCTGCATAACTGAATCCAAGGGTATTTTGGGGGAATACTATGAGTTGGAACTAGAATGGTAAATAGAAGTAAAATAAAAAAGGGCCTAGAGTATTAAACCTAGCTGTCAAATGGGGAACTTGTACTACATAGGTTCCTGTTCTCTGACAGTGATGTGGCATTTCCTCGCACAGACACCAAGCCCTTCCTCCTTCATCATCTGGAGCTATAGAATCTCAGGATTTGGTGAGTCTCGATCCTAGTTACAAAATGAAGCAGAAACCGTCTCAATAGTCCTCATGATGATTGCTCATTCTCTGCTTAAACACCTCCAGTGATTGAGAATTCATCAGCTCTTGAAACAGCATACTCTGCCTTTTAGAAAGTAATTTCTGGGACTTTAAGTCGAACATGGAAGACCAAACAACACATTGTTCTTCCCTTCATCTCCAAAATCCAAGCAAAATAAGTAAAGAACTTCTAAATATTCCACAAAAACAAAGAAGCGGGGATGTCAACAAAAGTTTAAGAGCTTATTTAGCAGATCAGAGAAATTTGAAACTTAAGCCCGCAATGGGGAGAGAAACCATGGAAGGGCACAGGTGTATCTGAGATGTGGTATAGGATTGACAATGGGATAATTTACTGATAGGCTTGTTAAGAACAGTCAGACAGCCAGATTCTCTCCCTATCCCATAATACCATGAAACTGTCCTTCCCATAAAGGCGTGGTTTACTTTCTGGAGATTTTAAACAACAAAACTGTTGACACAAGAGACAGTGGATGGTGGAGGTAAAGCACCTTTTGAAAGAAGGGGATTCAGTGTAAGTCTGCTGTTGAACACTGAGCTCTCAACTGACCTTAGAGCAGACTAGCCACCACCCAACCCCTTCCCCAAATTCATCAGTGGAAATTTAATAGCCCATGAGTAACATCCCTGATACTGATATTTGAGTCTCTCACTAAATGATATCTCAAAAAGATCACCTTGTAGTGAGGTCTACAATTGCTGGAAGTGTTAGTATTTTATGGATCATAGCCAACTGCCATCAGTTAGAGAGCTGCTTTTTCCAAGGTTATAGTCCTTCTCAGGGGACAGTGCAAACCCAGTGACTTGTAGATGTGGGTGACCCAATTTGGTGTATATCTGAGGAAGCACCCTAACCCCAGAGCTTTCCATGAGATTGCCTGGTGACTGATTGAAGTCATATTCCCATCCAATTGTTTCCTCTCTCCCTCAAGTGTTAACCTCAAGAGAATTCCCAGTAAACTTGCTACCCAGAGTCCATTTTCCAGGGAGCCCAATCTAACACACTCACTCTAGAATATAAACAGATATCCTAGCATTTATTTTTTTGAAAGGCTATAATATGAAAGACTGAGTCTAAATCAATACAAAGGTTAGGGGGTGGAGGAGCTGGAAGGAGACAGATAATGCAGAAAATATTAATACTAAATTATTCTCAAAAACAGAAAATGCTTCATGCATAAAATAAAAAGCAGAATTCTATAAGAACAGAGCTTTCAGAAAACAAGGAAGAGCTCTTGGGAATTCAAATTATATTAGTGAAAATTAAAAAATTGGATAGAAGAATTGAAATATAGTGTGGAACTCTCCAGAATATGAAACAAAATACAAGATACAGAGAAGAAGGAAGACAACATAAGAAAATTTGACAATCTGGCAATCTGGAAGGTATAATATTTGACTAATAGGAGTTCTAAAAAGGAGAATAAAATATGGAGGTGCAAAATTACTTTTCAGAAAAGCTAATGCAGGCCATGACAAAACTCGGAACTAGAAATTACAAGAGTTCTTAATGTGTCTCACACACTGAATTTAAAAAGTTCCACATTAATCCATACCACTGAGAAATGTAAGACTAACAAGAATAAAGAGAATGTACCGAAAACTTCCCAAAAAGAAAACAAACAAATAAATGCAGCATATATGCAAAGGACAACCTCAGGCTTCTTAAAAACAACCCCATAAAATTAGAAAACAATAGCATAATCCATGCCTTCAAAATTTAGAGGAACTATAATTTCTAACCTAGAATTCTAGACCCAGGAATACTCTCAACCAAATTTAGGAGAGAATATAGACATATTTAGATGGTCAAGTTTCAAAAATTGTATTTATCATACATCTTTTCTGAAGAAGTTACTGACAAAGATGTTCTGTCAAAATGGCAACAGAACAAGAAAGAAGATGCTATACAATTCAGGAGAGAGATAAAGGGAATCACAGGAGCCAGAGCTGCAGCAAGACGGGAGCTGCTGAGCTAAGGACTCGAGAGAGAATCTTGCTTAAAAAAAAAAAAAGGTGCTGAGTGATTGACTGACATGCTATTAATTGTGTTGACTGAAGCCTTGCAGTTCTGATGGAAAGTTTGGGGATAAATTAACAAAAAACAAACAAAAATAGGACAATTATTAATTCTAAAGAAGATATTACACTGTATAAGGCAAAAAATGCAATCCTAATAGTTCATGTGACTCAATCATGAGCTATTTATTAAAATACTTCCTGAAAATTGATTTTACCAGAAACATTTATTAATAAATACATTGGAAGAATGGAAGAATGGTAGGATTGGGTGACAGAAAACCAAATTCCCATTTTCTATAATATAAGTTATTAAATTTAATTATTTTTTTAAAAATAATGTGCATGATATTTAGAAAATGGAAGGAAATACCAGAAGAATAAGCGGAAACAGTCCCTAGAAGTTGCCTCTGGGGAACAGAGATTAGAGTGGACAAAGGGAAGATAACCAGTGTTTAATTAAATGCTCTGCAGTATTATTTGTCTTTGTAGACTATATTTGTGTGTGTATGAATTTGATAAATATTTTTTAAATAAAAAATATTTCTAGTTTGATGTAGTCCCATTTGGGTTTTTTTTTCCCTTTATTTTCCTTTCCCTAGAAGATATATCAGCAAAAGTATTGCTATGTGGGATATATGAAATTTTCCTGGCTATGTTTTCCTCCAGGACTTTGACAGTGTCACGACTTACATTTAGGTCTTTTATCCATTTTGAGTTTATTCCGGTGTATGGTGTAAGGTGGTCTAGTTTCTCTTTTTTGCATGTACTAGTCCAGTTCTCCCAACACTATTTATTGAAGAGGCTATCTTTACTCCATTGTATGCTCATGCCCCCTTTGCCAAATATTAATTGACCGTGGAGACTCGGGACCATATGGGAGAACATATTTGCCAATGATATGTTGGACAAGGGTTTGATCTTCAAAGTATATAAAAAATTCATTATGACTCAACACCAGGAAAACAAACAATCCAATTAAAAAATGGGCAAAGGATCTGCATAGATACTTCTCCAAGGAGGACATACAGATGGCCCATAGACATTTGAAAGGATGCTCAATATCACTGGCCATCAGAAAGATGCAAATCAAAGCCATAATGAGTTATCACCTCACACCTGTCAGAATGGCCATCATTAATAAATCAACCAGCAAGTGTTGGCGAAGCTGTGGAAAAAAGGGAACCCTAGTGTACTGTTGGTGGAAATGCAAACTGGCACAGCCACTGTGGAAAATAGTATGGAATTTCCTTAAAAACCTAAAAATGGAAGTGCCTTTTGACCCAGTGATTCCACTGCTGGGAATGTACCCTAAAAATCCTGAATCACCAATGCAGGAGAACTTATGCACCCCTTTGTTCAC
>PVKM010034338.1:0-15604 GCA_004027735.1 Carollia perspicillata
AACAGGAGAACGGGAAGCTCAGTGATCATCCTCACAGCAACCAAGAGCCAGAGGATGCCCTCTGAGAATACCCAGTTACTAAAGGAGCGGAGTAACACATTGCTCCTTCCACTCAACATGAACACTTTTAAGAATCCCAAACTGGCGTATGGTGATGGTGAGACTCTGGGAAAAGAAATCCTTCAGTCCAAAGTTAGAAGAAAATGTCATTTCGTGATTTCCCTTTGCAGTTATGAATTATGGTTAATGTGAATTAGCTGGCCAGTGCCCATCAGTATCCCCTTGGCACAGGGAACTTCTAATAAGAAACTTCTAATGATTTAAAGTAAAATTGTATTTTACACAAGTATTGGTTTGTGTATGTGCCTCAATATTTGTGTGAGAATAGTCACCTAACTTACATTCATTAAATATTTTGCAACGATCAAACAAAGGGGAAGCATTGTGAAACGTCTGCCCGAATTCAAAAACTCGTATTTTGTGTGTGTCAGAGAAATGGGGAGGGAGTTTCCAAGGACTTTAAAAAGGACAAGAAGCATCAATAGAAGAAAACAATAGTTATGCAGACTAGCATACCAACATATCACTTTTCTGGCTACTGATAAATGATACATACTTTATCTAAGTTTGCATATGCATTTGTGAGTGTGTGCATGTGTGTGTATTTCATTTATGCAAGTACATTCATATAAGAATATGCATTTTAAAGTGTTGGAATGAGAGCACATTATTCTTAGCAAGAAGAAATTTAATCTATGAAAGATAATGGTAATGAAAATACTGTGTACTCTGCTACACATTACATGCATGCCAATATATGCTAGTCATTATTTGAATTATAGTTGTTATTGTAATTATTAATTTATAGTAAAATGATTACTTTCTAGTGGAACAATGAGCCACTTTTAGCAGTTTTCCCAAGATAGAAGTTTTTTCTCTGTTGGAATGTTACATTTTGAAATGTGAGTGCATGGCTCCAACACAACACATAAAATTTTTAATTGAAAAAAAAATAAATGTTTTTTTGTCGCAATGTGATCTTCACTAAACTATCTTTTCTATTTCTCAATACCTTTTTTTTGTAAACATGGATAAATTTAAAAATTTATTTATGTGCCTTCCCAATATGAGACATGCTTGGAATCGCCAACACACAAGCAAGACAGAACTTGGTCTCTTTCTATAAGTCACAATCATCTGAATGGATAATCTATTTTTTTCCTCTGTGGAATCAAACCCCTCATTCCTCTGTGCTAATCCACTATTTAGTGAATGTTTATTGTGTGTTAATACTCTGTGCTAGGCGCTCTCCTGACATTGCTAACCTAGCTGTGGACGAACAGACACAGTCTCTCTTCCTGGTACATTGGGGCCAGTGGGACTTCCTGATACACTGGATCTAGTGGAGAAACAAATAAACACATAACTATTTAAGCTCATCATGGCAAGTACTGCTAAAAAAGACTAAAGTTCTGGGTGAGACAAGGCAAACTGAATGTCTGGTACAAAAGAGAGAAGATTGGTTAAAAAAGGGCTATCTCAGGAAGAGAAATTTAATAGTGAGGATTTAGTCAGATGAGAGTGGGGTAAAAGCAGGCGTGGAAGCCCCCTCTCCCAACCCTCCTTTCCCCTGACACCTTTAGAGAAGAACAGGATTTATAATTTGGGGTAATGAAGGTGAGCCTGCTTGGCAGCTTCTGTGAACATTTTCTTTGCTCTTAAAGAGTCACAGGAGCAAAGATGTTCTCTTCTTCTTTTAAACTTGTACATGCTTGGATTTGATGCCTAAACCTGTGTCAATCATCCAGTGACACAACAAAGATGGCATAATAGAATGACTGAAATGATAAGGGCTCTGGATATCATTACTGACCTGCTGAATTAACTAAATCTGGAGCTCTCAACTTTAAAGCTACTGCTTATGGGGATAACACATTTCCTTTTGTTTAAGCCATGCTGAGTTGCATTTTTTGTTATATGTGCCATAAATTGTAAATCTGGTAAATGCTATAATAAAATGCTACTGTAAATCTGGTGAATGCTGCAATAAAAAGCACATAACAAATTGAAGGTACAAATGAAGGTAATTCTTTCCAGAACTGTGGCAAGAAGTTGATATTTTCATATCAGTCTTAGAAGCACCAAGTTTAAAATCACTGTGGTATACCAGGTATAAATGTTATGTAGGCCATTTGTTATTTAAGCTTAGAGTTAAGACAAGAGCTTTGGACCAGGGGCACAAAGATTTTGAGTTCTGCACATACAGTTTGTAGTATAGTGCAGAAGTAGATGGCATCCATTAGACAGAATGTGCAAAGAGAAACTAAAAGGGAAAAGGCCATGTTAAAAAAATGAGAAGTATCAACATATAATAGACAGTCAGAACAGGAACGTAGAAAATTACCAAAAAAGAGAAGTCATAGAAAGATGGAAGGAAAGAACAAGGTAGGAGCGGTAACATGCAAACCAGATGTAGAAGGGATTTAAATAAGGAAAAATTATCAACAGAATTAAATACATTCAAGTGTTTCAGAAATATAAAGCAAACATTGGCCATTAGACTTGGTTATTGGGACTCTGTACTAATTACAGAGTATGTCTGGCAACAAAACACAGAAACCTGTTGCTCACATAACAAACTCCAGAAACAGAAAGTTTCAGGAGTTCTGCAGGGAATTCACAACCTCATCAAAGTCCCAGGTCTTTTCCAATTTTTTTTCTTTTCTCTGCCTATAGTTTTTCATCTTCATGGTCATATTATAACCACAAGATGGCTGCTCTATCTCCAGCGTCTCATCTATGTTTTAAGTAGAAAAGAAGAATAACACAGAGGAAAGGGCAGCACTTTTTTTTTTTTAAATAATGAAAACACATCTTTTCCAGAAATGCTCTATAAACTGACAATTACAGTCTTTAAGCTGCAAAGAAATGTGGGTAATTTTTAAAATTAAGCTGGCTACATTATTGTCCTAAACATATTCTACCCCCTCTCATCCCCTGGAAAAAAAAAGAAAAGAAAAGGGAAAAGAAAGAAGAAAAGGGAGGGAGGACATGGATAAAGGGGTACTATGAAAACAACTATCAGAGTCTGAGACAGATGTCATTTATGATCTGAGTGAGAATAGTTTCAGTGGTAGAGATGCAACAAAAATCATAATGAAACCACTACAGGACGAACTGAAAGAGGAGACTGTGGTGAAGGCAGACATTGGCAGGAAGCTAGCCTGAGAAGGAAAGAATGTGGAGCCCTATGAATAGATGTTGTGCATATTTCTATTAATGTTTACATGTATGAGAAAGGACGTCTGGCTTTCCCCATTTTGTGCTCCCTTACCTGGCACCTGAAACTTACATGGGCATTCAATAAATGCCTGAGAAATTAATAAGCACTATTGAGATTTGGGGTTTTTTTGGTCAGTCTTTCTTACCTTAACCATGAGGTATGTGCAAGAGAATGATAGAGGGGGGGATGATATGTGAGGGGACCAGATCCTGCGAGCCCTGTGATCTATGTAAGTTCTGCCTACTTTAACACAGAACTTGTGGAAATCACTGAAGGGTTTAAACTTGTGCAGACAGCATCCAATTTCCAGTTCCGTTTAAAAAGAATGCTTCTTGGGCTAGAGGTAGGGTTGGAGGTGGGGAATCAGACTCAAAATCAAGAGCAATAGGCTAGGCAAGAGTTGTGAATGCTGGGACCAAACTGGTGGTGGTAACTGGCACATTTCACATTCTTTATTATTATCCAATAGAAATATTAATACATGATACTTTTGAGTGCTTTTGAGTGCCTGAGTGCCGAGCAGGATTCTAAGTGCTTTCTCTTATCTGTACTACATATTTATAACCTCCCCTCAACCCTTTGAATTAAATGGCGTACAGATAATGAAGCACTACAGGGTCTTACCCAAGGTCAAACATCCTATGTGTGGCAGAGCCAGGACTGAAACTGACTGTGTCTCTCTGCCATCATAGCCCATGAGCTCCCCACACACTCCAGTAGGCTCAGGGGCTAGTCTCCTCGTGACCTAGTGCAGCAACACAGAGCCTGCATTTCCAAGCTGGCCCATCTGCATTCAAGGCCAGTTTACAGGCTTTCCTTACTGGGTGAACCCTGGCAGTTATTTACCACTCAGTGAGTGCCTCAGTGTCTTCTTTTGTAAAATGAGCATGATAATAATAATACCTCACTCCTGTGGTTGATGTAAAGATTAAATGCATTAATATTTATAAACACATCAAAGTAAGCAAAACATGTAGGCAGAATGATATAGATGTTAATTTAAATAAAAGGAACATTTAAATGTGTGCTGGGTATTGAAACTCCCTGAACAAATGTTATTTTGATACATTTCATCTATTTAGATATCTGATTTTCAAATGAACGTGGAAAATTAATCACTTGACAGTGTCCTCTCATTGTTTTTCTATGTCAACTTTGACTTCAATTGTTTAAATTGTTTAATAACCTCTAAAAATGCATAATATTCAGCTACTCTATAACATTGCTATTATTTTAGAAGTTAGGCAAGTGTACTTGCTTTTAGTTTAATTTTTCATGCAGTTGAAGGGAAAAGTTTTTTTATCTTGGATAATTCTGACATGTAGCTAACATATATGCAATTAACATTTCATTTTAGTCATTTTACTTCCTCTGTTGGTAGACACAATGTCGCTTTTCTCAAAAATCACCATAGAAAAAACAAGACCCAAAAAAACAATAATAAATGTAAGAGAAACAAATGCATTTCATTGCTTTATTTTTACTTCTAACAAACGGCAAAAGTCATCCCTTCTCTCTCTGAAGCAGTTTTTGTCAAGCCCTGAAAACTGCATTTTAATGTAGTCCATGGCTCCTGTTAAAAAAGTTCATTTGCTGCCTGTCTCATGCACCAGGAACAATGTACTTGGTAAGGCAGTCACGAGTCTGACCACAAACAAATGGCACAGGTGCACAAGCCTACCTGAGGCAGCCCAGAACCAGCAGTATGGGTAGAAAGCCAGGCTTTTTGGCTAGGACTGAATCTCAACACACTCAGCTTCACTGTGATGACTCAGGATTTTACCAGCTACTTGGATCTGTTATCAGGCAGGTTGTTGGACAGTTATCATTTCCAAAGCTGAAAGTGTCCAAGAAAATAGAAAGTTTCTCCAAATACCACCAAGATTCTCATTCCTAATCCAGCTATCTAAAGCGTGACATCTCCATAGGGCTAGGTAGGAGGTGGCTGTGGTGTGGGGCTGGCTGAGATGTGTATAATTATCTTCATGCAGTTATGGTCTTAAATCAGTCTTTATCCCTTGTCTGCATCTGTTGTTATCTTTTTGTCTTGGATTACTGTCACCATGGTGACAAACATGCATATAGTGATACTGAAAAGAAATTTACACTTTGCTCACTTCAAAAGATAGAAAAAGAAAAAAAAGAGGTGACGACCTGGATATTTCCTAGTATTTACCCATTGAGAACTAGAGCCCAAAGCTCAGAATAAAAGATTGCCAAGCAGATCAAGAGCATTCCAGCTTCAAGAGACTGTAGAATGCAAGATAAAGATATTTTAACATATACTTACATGATAAAATATTCTTTTTCCCTGTATGCAAAGACTAGATGAGACTGGGATTAAGACAAAAACAGGTGACACAGTAGAGAGGGGGCAAGTTTGGATGAGAGAGAGTATGGATGTGGTTGGTTTTAAGAGGAGTACCATGTTTAGTGTGGAAGAGATTCACCTGGTTCACCCCTTTGCCCTCCCAGAAGTCAATGAGTCTCCAAAGTACTTTCCCTACAGTATGGGGGCCATTCTGTGAATGTCTGCCTAGGCAATGAGCTTGAGAGCTGCCCCTGTGCCTAATGAGCAGAGGAGAGAATTGGAAAGAAATGGAAGGACCAGGAAAGGGAGCAGGCTTCTTCACGATGCAAAAATGAGAAATTTTCACTGAACACTTGAATAGGTATCCAGGATTGAGCCATACAACATCTAAGGGGACTGCCACCGTTGAAGGGACTTCAGCAGCAGAACAGGCTGAGGTCTCACAGCCATACCATACAGAAGCCTCCTCTATTCTTTGCAGCCAGAACGCTAGCTCAAAATCGCACTGGGGAAAGGGGAGAAAACAGAATATAAATTGAGTTTAAGATTAAAGTTTTAAAATGGCTTGAGTTTTTATAGCTAGATCAACTGGAAAGTTATGGTTTCTGCCCAAGATGTCAGTAAAGGACAGAAAAGGAAGATTTAGCAGAGCAGCACTGAAAACAGTGGTTGGGGAAAAGATTCATATTTGTATGCTATTGCATAATTTAGAATCATCAATAACTAGTAATATATAGCACATATAATATATCTGTAGCAAAATTAATGATAAATCATCTTGTTTATTTGAGTGTTTACTTGTTTATTTTCTTTCCTTCCACTAGATTATAAGCTCCATTAAAATCCCAGCAAAAATAAGGAAATTTTATAGTTATGCTGCATTAAATCAGCCTAACAATTGTAAAATATAAAAAGAAAATTTTCTCAATCCATCAATGTTTATTATTAGACATTTAAATTTCCAAGAATCTCTGAGTCCTCTGCTGTCCTGAGGCTCAATAATTCAACTGCTCATTTCCCCATCTATTCACTCAATAAATATGTATTCAACTTCATACACACTGCAGTGTGGTGGGTGGGGTTGGGACTGCAAACATACTTAAGCAGCTGTTTTTTATAAAAGAATGCAAAATCTGAACTGGGCAGACACAATGGAATTCAACAAATTAGTTGAGAAGAAGGTGTCAATTACAGAATGAAGTATTTTCAGATGCCAGCAGCATTTCAAAAGACATGGGTTGGTCAGGTGTGTAGTTATTAAGGACTCAGTCACAGAGGCATACTGTGTGAGGAGGCTATTGGGAGTTGACTTATTTGGTTGGAGGAAGTGAGGATGTGGGAAAAGTAATCTGGGGTTATCAATGAGACTTGAGGGCCTCTGCAAGAAAATCATGAGGTATTTGTATGTTTGATGGCAGAGAACTTAGAAGGCAATGCTGAGGAGTTTGACTTCACCTTATAGGAAACCATCACCATCTGTTTAAAGAAAACCATGAGGGTGAGGATAGGCAGAGACTACCAGTAGCCAGCTGAGGTATGTTTAAGGTCATGGTTTGGTCCAGGGATTGGGGTGAGTCTCTGGATCTGGGTTAGGTCAAGCTGCAAAGAATGGAAGTATATAGAGGAAGAGTAACAAGCAGTCGAGTTCTCCCTTCTCCCAATCACTACTGTAAGTCTAAATGTATAACCCTAGACATAATATTTGCAATGAGATTAACATGGCTTTAGAATTGGGTTGGGGCTCGTAAATGAAGAAAGTGATTCTAACTCAAACTTCCTTTAGCTAAGTGATTTGAATTGAGAAATTTAGAGAACTACGGAGAGCAGTCCTTCTCTCCACGGTACAATCCAGGAAATGTATTAATATAAGATTATTAGATTTGATGTAAACAGTAGGGGCCTATATTCATGAAGCTAGCTACTTATAGGGTCTTGTGACTCAGCTGCTGGAACAAACCAAATTTATGTTCTCTTCAGGTTGCTTTCAGCCTTCAGACAAGCCCTATAACTGCTGATCAATATGCGGTGCAGAGCCTCTTCCTGAAACTGCTGGATAATTTTTTACTGCAGTTATAATTATAACATTTACTCATTTTTTGGTGTAATTACTGATGCTCACAGTAGCTCAACTTGAATATTTCAAGATCATTTGAATATTAATTTAAAATGCATTTCTTCTGTTTATTCTTCTTTTATTTTTAGCTGCAACAGTTACTGCCTTTCTAAGAGGAGCCGAAAGGAATGCCACTTCCCTAAAGCCTGCCCTGGTTTTGCCACCACGTAATGAAGTTAGGCCACATATTCTGCACTGTACATTTTTCATTAATTATAGAGTGGCATGCGCAATTCTCTTATATTCTTTTTAACTCTGTCATTAGTTTTAACTCTGTATGTGCTTGTGAATTCAGCTAAGTTTCTTGAGAAAAAGGGTAGTAGGTCATAAATTGGTGTAGCCATGAAGCAAGGTTGTTATTTCTTTTTAATAACTACTATGTCTCAATGCAATGAAATAAAATCACATTCCCTTAAATCATTTCCATTTGCCACTTAGAGCCCACAATAGGCTCCTGATTTTCCTTTTGTAACTGAAACGCCCTCACACAACCTGAGTTGTCGATGACCTTTCTCTCCTTCTCAAACAAAATTTCCATCACCTCTCAGCAGCTTCCTGAACCCTTTCTCAGATCCTTTCATCTCTTCCGGCTTCTACTCTGCCTGAAAACATGCAGTATAGTTCCTGCCAAAATATTAAATAAGGGGTCACATTTTCTTGGCAATATAGTAACTTAACCGCTCAATCAGAGAAATAACGGTAGGAGTTTTAGAAAGATGCTCTTTTATTGGGACACCCATTGTTATTACAGAAATCCAGTTGCATAGGGAGCTGTCTACTCTACAACCTGGAGAGTCTAAAATTTGGTGATCCTAGGACACCTTTATTTAGAGTTAATACAAAGCTATTTGGAGTGCTTTTGAGTCCTTTCTGAGGTAATTTCATTTTCTTTGCACGGATTCACCTTCTGGTGAGTGGAGGACAGTGCACACTTGTAAAGATCATCCACAGTAAAGAAATCTCGCCCCAGAGAAGCAAGTATGGATTGTAGCTTACATTAAAATATGTTTGATTCAAGTAAATCTATCTAGTATGAAGCAGCAGTCTTTGAGTGTTATGATAGAAGAAAATGAACTTATGCAATTTATAAGGAAGCTGTTTTATTTCTCAACTCTAATGATTTTATTTATACCAAGGCACAGGGATGCCATTTACACCACACTTACTCCCTCTTTGATATATTCTGTTGAGCTAGAAAATAAACCTACATGTAGTTTCACCTTAAGCTGCACTAAACAGTGCTTGGTAATTAGTAAAAACTCTGTCTGCTTCTCTCTTTTAAAGGACATTTTCTGTTGCATAAAAATATAGTAACATAACATTCTATAAAAATGTAACAGTAAGGTAGCTTTCTGATTTGAAATGATTTCTAGTTAATAGTTGAAAGAAGACTTATGGAAAGTTCCTCAAACTTTCCTGTGATACCCAAGGGCCTTTCTCAACCGCTGACAAAAATCCAAGTTGACTTAAACTAGCATTTTGACAGTCAATCATAACCTTGTGTGGTAGGCAAAATAGTTGTTCAACTTTGTCCATGGTTCTAAGAGCAAGTATATTCATTCCATATAATTTCTTCAAATTGCTTTATTAAATTAATTTGTTAGAACAGTTTTAAGTTCACAGAAAAATTAAGAGCATAAAGGGATACCCTGGGTACTCCCTGCCACCACACATGCATAACTCCACCATTATCAGCACTCCCCCACCATTGTGATACATTTGTCACAATTAATGAGCCTGCACTGACACATCGTCACCACCTAAAGTCCATCAGTTACAATACAGTTTACTCTAGGTGTTGTGCATTCTACAGGTTTGAACTAATGTCTAATGATATGCATCCATCGTTACAGTTTTATACAGAGTATTTTCAATGCCTCCCGCATCCTCTGTGGTCTCCATATTCATCAACCCCCCACCTGGCAGTCGCTGGCAATCACTGATTTTTATATTTTTACGTTCTCTAAAGCTTTCATTTTCCAATCAGTCAATTAAAATAATACTAGCCTTTTCACGTTGGCTTTTTCACAGCGATATGTAATTAAGTTTCCTCCATGTCTTTTCATAACTTAATAGCTCATTTCTTTTTGGTACCTCATAATATTTCATTGTCTAGATGTACCACAATTTATTTATCTATTCACCTTTTAAAGCCCATCTTGGGCTGCTTCCAAGTCTTTATAATTATGAATAAAGCTGCTATAAACATCCATGTGCTGGGTTTTTGTGTGTATAAGTTGTCAACTTCTTTGGGAAAATCCCAAGGACACTATTATTGGACTGTGTAGTAATACTTTGTTTAGTTTTCTAAGAAATTGGAAAACTGTCCTCCTAAGAGGCTGTGCCACTTTGTACTCCCAGCAGTTACTGAATGACAGTCAGCATTTGGTGATGGAATGTTCCAGATTTTGGCCATTCTAATAGCTTTTGTCATTGTATCTCATTTTAATTTTCATTTCCCTAATGAAATATAATGTAGAGAATCTTTCCATAAGCTTATTTAAATTAACATATCTTCTTTGGTGAAGAGTGTGTTAAAAATTTAGCCAATTCTTAAGTGGATTGTTTGTGCTCTCATTGTTGCAGCTTTAGAGATCTCTATATGGAATTCTGGTCAAGAAGGTAGAACAGGTAAACAGTAGGCTCACCTCCTTCCATTATTAGCTAAACCTTACAACTAAAGCCCTGACTCATGTGGCTCAGTGGGTGGGGCATCATCTCCCAAACCAAGAGGTCACCAGTTTGATTCCCAGTGAAGACACACACTGGGGTTATGGGCCAGGTCCTCAGCTGGGGGTGTGCAAGAGACAACCAATCAATATTTCTCTTGCACATTGATGTTTCTCTCCCTTTCTTTCTCCTTCCCTTCCCAATCTCTAAAAATAAATATATAAAACATCTGAAAAAAATTACAACTAAATTATAGAACAAATGACCTGGAGAACCATCTGAAGAGTAGCTGAAAATAAGTTCCATAATCAAGACATAATAAAAAAGCAGGCTGAGACTAATAGAAAGGGCAAAGACACCATATGGGCTGATCCCACACCCACATGTGTCAGTTAAAAATTGGGAGGGGTATCTCAGCTGTGGCGATTCCCGTGACTGCGGGGTCCCAGCCCACACCAGGCTCCCCAGCCCAAAGCACCAGTGCCAGGAAGAGGAGCCCCACATCATCTGCCTGTGAAAATCAGCAAGTGTGAATGAGAAATGATATCTCAATTTAATAAACACCAAATATGACAAATCCATAGCTAACATCATACTCAACAGGGAAAAGCTAAAAGTGTTTTCCTCAAAGTCAGGGACAAGACAAGCATGTCCACTTTCACCATTCTTGTTCAACATAGTATTGGAAGTTCTAGCCACAGCAATCAGACAAGAAGAAGAAATAAAAGCTATCCAAATAGGAAGGAAAGAAGTAAACTATCATACTTGGCAGATGATACAATACTATATAAAAAGGACTATAAAGATTCAACCAAAAAACTATTAGAACTGATAAATAAACTTTGAAGTAAGAGGATACAAAAATTAACATTCGGAAATTGGTTCCACTTTTATACACAAACAGCAAACTTTCAGAAAGAAAAATTAAGAAAGCAATTCTACTTAAAACTGCATCAAAAACCATTTTCTAGGAATAAATTTATCCATGAAGTAAAAAGACCTATACTCAGAAAATTATAAAACATTTTAGACAAAAAGGAAGATACAAATAAATGGAAGCATAAACTGTGCTCATGCTCATGAATTAAAAGAATAAACACCATTAAAGATGTCCATACAACCCAAAGCAAAGTGTAAATTCAATACAATCCCTATCAAAATACCAATGACATTTTTCACAAATCTAGAACAAATAATCTTAAAATTTATATGGAACCTCAAAAGAACATAAACAGCCAGCAATCCTGAGAAAGAACAAAGAAGGATATATGACACTGATATCAAACTACAAGACTAGTAATCAGTCCACATGGATATTGGTATGAAAACAGACATATAGATAAATAGAACAGAATAGAAAACCCAGAAATAAACAAAGGCCTATATAGACAATTAGTATATGACAAAGGAGGCAAGAACATAATATGGGGTAAATACAATCTATTCAATAAATGATATTGAGAAAATTGGACTGATATATTAAAAAGTCAAACTAGACCACTTTCCTACACCATATATAAAAATAAACTCAAAATGGATTAAAGACTTAAAAGATACAAAACCATAAAACTTCTAGGGGGAAAAACTTAAGCAGTAAACTCTGACATTGCTGTTAGCAATATTTCTCTAATACATATCCTTGGGCAAAAGAAACAAAAGAAAAAATAAACAAATGGGACTACATCAAACTGAAGTTTTTTGCACAGCAAAGAAAACCATCAACAAAATGAAAAGACAATCTACTGAATGGAAGAAACTATTCACCAATGATTCCTCTGATATGGGGTTAATATCCAAAATTTATAAAGAACTCATAGATTTTTAACATTAAAAAGAACCTATGCACCCCAATGCTCATAGCAGCACAATTTACAATAGCCAAGTGCTGGAAGCAACCTAGGTGCACATCAGTAAATGAATGGATCAAAAAACTATGGTACATTTACACAGTAGAATTCTATGCAGCAGAAAGAAAGAAGGAGCTCCTATCCTATGCAACAGCATGGATGGAACTGGAAAGCATTATGCTAAGTGAAATAAGCCAGGTGGTGAAAGACAAATACCATATGATCTCATCTTTAACAGGAACCTAAACAACAAAACAAACAAACAAGCAAACAAAATATAACCAAAGACACTGAAATAGAAAACAGGCTCATAGTAAGCAGAGGGGAGAGGGGAGGGAATTTTAGGGGAAAGGGAGAAGGGGTCACAGGAATAAGTATAAAGGACACATGGACAAAAGCTAAGGGGGGTGGAAATGGGAGGGAGGTGGGGAGCACCGGGGGGGTGGACTGGGATGGGAGTGAAAGACAGAAAACTGTACTTGAACAACAATAAAAATAAAAATAAAAACCAAAAACAAACAACCCAATTAAAACTGGGAGAAGATATGCATAGACATTTCTATTTCTCCAAAGAGGACATACAACGGTCAACAGATATATGTCAAGATGCCCAAAATTATTAATCATCAGAGAAATGCAAATTGAAGTGAGATATCCCTTTACAGCTGTGAGAATGTCTAGTATCAAAAAATCAACAAATAATACATGTTGTTAAGGATGTGGATCAATGGGAACACTTGTGCACTGTTGATGGGATTTTAAATTGGTGCAGACACTATGGAAAACAGTATGAGGTTTCCTTAAAAAATTAAAAATAGAACTACTGTATGACCCAACAATTCCATTTCTGGATATTTGTCTAAAGAAATAAAAAATACTAATTCAAAAATATATATGCACCCTTATATTAATTGCAGTATTATGTACAATAGCTAAGACAAGAAAGAAAACTAAGTGCCCATCAATGGGTGATTGGATAAAGAAGATGTGGTATACATATACAATGTAATATTACTCAACCATAAAAAAGAATGAAATTTTAATATATTCTACAACATGGATGGACCTATACAGCATCATGCTGAGTGAAATGAGACAAAGAAACACAAATAGCATCTGATTTCATATATATGTGGAATCATAAAACAAAATAAATGAGCAAACAAAACAGAAAGAGACTTCTAAATACTGAGAACAAACTCATGACTACCAGATGGGAGGAGGTTGGGGTACTGGGTGAAAAATTTGAAGGGATTAAAAAGGGCAAATTCTTAGTTACAAAATAATCACAAGATGTGAAGTACAACATAGGTACTAGAGTAAATAATATTATTATAACTATGTATGGTGCCTGGCGGGTATTAAACTTACTGGGAGGGTCACTTTGTAAATTACATAAATGTCTAACCACTATGCTGTATGCTGTACACCTGAAACTAGTATAAAATAATATTACATGACAACTATAATTGAAAAATAGGAGTTAAAAAATAGTTCATATATTTTGGATAACAGTCCTTTATTAAAAGTGTCTTTTGCAAATATTTTCTCCGTCTCGCGCTGTTCCTATTTTCATTCTCTTGACATTATCTTTTTCAGAGCAGAAGTTTTAAATTTTAATGAAATTTAGCTTGTGAAATTTTTTTATGGAGCATACCTTTGGTGTCATAGCTAAAAAGTCATCACCATGGCCAAGATAATTTTAGGGATTTTAGAGTTTTGCATCTTACATTTAGGCATGCGATTTGCTTTGTGTTAATTTTTGTGAAGTGTGTAATTTCCGTGTCTCAATTCTTTTTTATCTTTTATTGTTGTTGTTTGCAGGTAGATGTCCAGTCATTTTTCCAACACTGTTTAAAAGGCTATATTTGCTTTATTTGTTTGCCTTTGGTGTTTCATCAAAGATCAGCAGACTCTCTGTTGGTCTATTTCCAGGGTCTTTATTATGTTCCATTATTCCATTTCTCTATTCTTTCACCGATAGCATGATGTCTTCAGTACTGTTGGTTTTTGGCAAGTCTCAAAGTCAAGTAATGTCAGTTTTCCAACTTTGTTTTTCTACTCCAATATTGTGTTGGCTATTCTTGATCTTTTGCCTCTCCACATAAATTTTAGAACAAGTTTTTTGATATCCACAAAATAACTTGCTGGCATTTTGATTAGGATTGTATTAAATATATAGATCAACTTGGAAAGAACTGACATCTTGACAATATTGAGTCTTCTTATTCATGAGCATGGAATATCTCTCCATCAATTTAATTCTTGTTTGCTCTTATGAATCAGAATTTTATAGTTTTCCTCATATAGCTCACATACATATTTAGTTTGAATTACATATATAAGTATTTCATTTCTTTGAATGCTAATATAAATGGTATTTTGTTTTTAGTTTCAAATTCCATTTGTTCATTGCTGTTATATAGAAAAGGGGTTGGCTTTTCTATAGTAACCTTGAATCCTGCACCCTTGTAATTACATATTAGTTTTAGGTTTTTAGTCATTTTTTTGATTTTGTCATCTTCTGACCTGCTCATCTGCATACAAAGACATTTTCTTTCTTCCTTTCCAATTGCATACCTTTTATTGTCTTATAGTATCAGTTAGAACTTCTAGTATAATGTTGAAAAGGAGTAGCTATACACTATTCCTGCTTTGTGTCCAATTTTAGTGGAATAGTTTTGAGTTTCTCACCACTGAGTAAAATATTTGTTTTGGGTTTTTTGTAGATATTTTTATCAAGTTGAAGAAGTTCTGCTCTACTCCTAGTTTACTGAGAGTTTTTACTACAAATTGATGTTGTATTTTTGTAAAATGCTTTTTCTATTGATATGTTCCTGTAATTTTCTCTTTCAGCCTCCTAATGGGATGAATTGCATTCACTGACTTCCGAGTGTTGAACCAGCATTGCACCCCTGGGATAAATCCCACTCAGTTGTGATGTGTAATTCCTTTTATACGTTGTTGGATTAAGTTTGCTAGTATTTTGGGAAGGATATTTGTATCTATGTTCATGAGCAATAATGGTCTGTAATTTTTCTGTAACGTTTTTGTCTGTTTTTGGCATTAGAATAAAGTAAGTGTGTCTGTGCTCTTAAAGAGATTGTAGAGAATTGAAATAATTTATTCTTTAAATGAATGGTAGAATTTACCTGTGAACCTTTCTGGGACTGGTACGTTCTGTTTTGGAAGGTTATTTATTACCAACTCAATTCCTTTAATAAAATAGGGCTATGTAGATTGTTTATTTCTTCTCATATGAATTTTGGCAAATTGTGTCTTTCTAGGAATTTGTCCATTTCATCTAGGTTAAATTTGTGGGTATAGGGCTGTTTCTAATCCTCCTTTATTACCTTTTTAATGCCCATAGAACCTGTATG
>PVKM010034339.1:0-15621 GCA_004027735.1 Carollia perspicillata
GTGTCTAGATATTTCTTGAAGACAAAAAAAGAAAGACAATACTTCAAGCAGAGGAATTAGGAAGATTTTTTTTCTGGCAATGTGACTGTCACATATTGGTCTTGAGTTGAACAGCAGTTACAAACAACTCAAGGAGCTTGGCTAAGTGTAAGGGACATGTAAAAAGCGTGAAAGACAATAGTGTGTTATTGATAGGACTTGGTAATTTTTTTCTTTACATAGCTAAAGAAAATACCTTTATCAAAACTTGTTTCATAAAATCTTTTATTGGAACACACATGGTTCCCTTGTTCACCCATATGAACATTCACTGATTTATTCCCTGCTAAAATCTGTGGGTGTTTTAACTGTCATGTATCTGGTAATGTACCATAATATTTCACTCTAAAAACTGAAAGTCATTTAACATTCATGGGTATTAAAAACCAGCTGAAGATAGCAGTGCAAGACGAGAAAAGCAGTTAGGTGCTTAGTGAAATTTTGAGTTCCTCATTTATTACGTGACTTCAAAATAAATGTGCAGGTAAAAGAAATGTAGATAGCACGTTAATGATACTCACATATCCCAAATTAGGCAAATTGAAATTACAGAGCCAAATTTATGTACTTTGTGTCTATCTGATGCAGGGATTATAATATAGAACAAAAGAATCTTCAATATTTTTACACAGAAAAATGAAATAGAAAATAAACGTATATTTATGAAGGCAGAACAAAGCCATTTGAAAGAGAGAGCTACTGATCAGTGTCACAGCATATGTAAATGAATCTTCAACAGCTCTTCATATTATTTCCTAGTAAATTATCTAATCATAAAGTCAATTCACATTTAGTTATCTGCCACATGCTAAGATCATCCATAACACTCCCATTTCTAAAACCATACTTTTGTGAGTAGGCAATGAAGAGAAAACTTAGGTAATGTGGACAGTTAAGATAATTATCTTCATTTTGAAAATATATTTAGATACAGTGAAAAGACTTTAAGACTTTCTGTTTGTTTAGGTTTCATATTCGAACATAATTCTCCCAGGAAGATTTTATTATTACCCCCAGGACGGCATTAGGAGCTACTTTTCCAAATGTTCTCCTGGAATCTGAAGTACTCTAGCACTTTTCCTAATTGCAATTGCTTCCTTACAGGTCTAAAGCACATACTGAAGACTAAGCTCTGACAGTGGGTGCTTGACAACACATTTGCTGATTCGACAAGCTTGTGGTTTAGAGTTGGAGTGGAACAGAATTATAAAGACTATGTCATTTACTGTGAAACGTGGAAAACATATAGGCTATAGTAGTCTCTATTCCGTGCACATGGCCATGCTTCACATTCAACCTTGATGCTTCTTCTTTGCATAAAAATAAAAAAGAGAGCACTTTACAGAAGGGACTTGTTTTATACAATCTGTATAAACAATCTGTAGACTATCTAGGGTTAAATATCCATATGAGCTAAGCAATACCAAGTTTCAATTGCATTGAGTAAATACTCTATTCAATCTTCACATTAGGTTTAAAACAAAGCATGAGAAGTGATTAATTCAAAATAACCATTATAGTGGTTGTTAGATGTATTAGATATAATAATAAAATATGTCTATTATGTTGTCTGAACTGTAATGTAATTTTGCATACTAGCTTCACTATTCACTGTTTCAGAGTTTTAACACACTTTTCCCAAAGTGTTGGCCCAACTATACATAATTTATTCAGTGTTCTACCCTAGCTTCCTTAATGCCTGACACATAGTAGGTACTCAATAAATACATATTAAATGAAAAAATATTATCTTTATGTATCAGCAAGGAAACTGACAGAAGTTTTCTCAAGGTCTAAGAGCAAGGAAATGGCAGCACCTGACCTAGCTCTTTTCACATTAGATTACATATTCCTTCTTTGCTATCGTATAGCGATTCTCAACCTTTTCATCTCATGACACACATAAACTAATTACTAAAATTCTGGGACAAATCAGAAAATATTTTTTCCAATCTGACAAAAAATAGGTATAATTTTGATTCATTCATGACAGATGGCTATTGTTCTGTTGCCTGTTGTCATTTTTTTATTTAACAATCTAAGGGAAGATTGGTCAGTGCCCCTAATTAAATAGTTACTGTATTTTTCAGACCAGAAGACACACCTAGGTTTTAGAGTAGGAAAAAACATTTTGAAAGCAAAAAATGTGGTAAAATATTTAATAATATAAATAACATAATATTTCACCAATATAAATGTAAAGCTACATTTGGGCTATAAGACGCACCCCCATTTTCCTCCCAAATTTGCAGGGGGAGAAAAAAAAGTGTGTCTTATAATCCGCAAAATATGGGTAAGTATTTTATGCTTTAAAAATTCTTGCAGCACACCAGTGTGCTTGCCATGGTTGCTATAGTATATTGGCTGGTTTCCATGGCTCCTAATACTAAATGAAGTTTTATAAGAAAGCTATTAGTTTCAAAATTTTCAGATCTACACCCAGGGTTGTAAAGTTCTAACAAAAATCGTCTGGTGGAATGTACTGGTAGAGGAACTTAATAATGGGTCCATGAGGGATTCAATAAAACCCAGAATTTTCTTCTGGAATACAGACCCCCCATAGAACAGGCTTCACCACTAAGGTGAGTGCTCTAGGAACCCATCTATATTAGTGTATCAGCTGGCATTGTTGTGAGAGGCTGCGTTCGGCTTCAGTGAATTTTTTTCTGATGATGCACTTTTTCAATGTGTTTGCCCATTTCATGATGGGTGATTTATGAGCACACTTGTCCACACTGCACTGAGAGCTCAGCAGTATTTGACCAAAATCAGCATGATCCCTATGCCCCAACCTCCCCATTCATCTGATCTCACCCCCACTGACAATTTTTTATTGTATCCACAGAGGAAAAAATGTCCTCAAAAGAAACATTTTGCCAATGCAGAAGAAGTGAAACAAAAAACAGCAGCAGCACTAAAAGGCATTAAAATTGATGAGTTCCCAAACTGTTTTGAGCAGTGGAAAAAATATTTTGATAAGTGTATTGCATCAAATAGAGAGTACTTTGAAGGTGACTGAAGTTTAAACATGTAAGAATAAATACACAATTTTTATAAATAAATTTTGTTTTGAGGTCCTCCTTTATATTATGAAACAAGGCTTTTCGTCTGTTTTTTTCTTAAGAGTCAATAATTGTGGCTAAAATACTATTCAAATTATGTATGAAAACATCAGTGATATAAGAATCAATTTGTATCAGTTAATTCCCCTGAATATTAGCTTGGATAGAGAAAGGTGTCCATGGATGTACCCTGTGACCATTTCTACAGAGTATGAAAGGCATAAATATTTGTAATAAACTTTTTCATGGTTGAAATAAGTCTCAAACTTACCAAGATGGTTTCATAACCACCCTTTTAAACAGTCACATTTGTTTACACAGTCACATATGTTCTGAGAAGGTTTTCAAGAACCATATATACTGAGGTCTGTCCAGAAAAAGTCCAGCCATTGTTAATGTAACTAGAATGGTTTGCATGACTTCGATGTAAACTGGCAGCTACAAAGTGGACTGGATTGCGCATGTGTGAACAATGATGACTTCACTGTACTAGTCAGTGGGGGTGGTAGACACTGTTGGGTGAGCATGTGTACTGTGTGGCCATCGCATTCAAAATGACTGAATGAAACAACAAAGCACAATCAAATTTTGTGTTAAGTTTGAACATTCCTCCCCAGGAACTATTCAGATGATTCAGAAGGCTTTCAGGGATGATGCAATGAGTACTTTGAAAATAAAAGTGTGATAGAAATGCTTCAAAGATGGTCAAGAATCTGTTGCAACTGATCCACATTCTGGAAGGCCTGAAACAAGCAAAATACCTGAGAATGTTGAACATGTGTGGGCTGCAATCCACAAAGATTGATGACTGACAGTGTGAGAACTACAAGCTGATCTGGGGATTGCAAAAGTACTGTGTCTGAGATTTTGACTTGGGATCTTGGCATGAAACGTGTCATGGCGGAATTTGTTCTGTGGCTCTGCCAGCAGAGCAGAAGGAACATCAGGCTGCAGTTGCTAATGACTTGATTTAAACCACTAGTGATGAACCAGGTTTCCTCAAGAAAGTCATAACAGGAGATAAATCATGGGTGCCTCCTTTGAAGGGGACTGAGGTGTCATTGTTCTATATATAATGTTTCTTGTATCTAGTATCTTCTTCAATAAATGTTTCAATTTTTCATAGTTCATGGCTGGATACTTTCTGGACAGATAATTGTTTATATGTGATGCATGAAATTTATACAATTAGATTTTTTTCTGTTGATCAAAAGGAATATATAATCACTGTAGAAAATTCAGAGAGCAAAGAACAGCAAAAATAAATTGGAAATGTACACTTTTGGTCTTAGCCATACATATCAATATTTATTTCATACTTTACTTTTCAACAATGAGAATCATACATATAAATTTTTGCACTGAACTCTGTAGAATAAACATTTTTCATATATTCATCTAAAATATGATTTTAATCATTAATATTATATTATCTGAATATATCATGTTTGTCAAAATATCAATTATTGACTGTCAAGACAGTTCTGATTTTTCACATTATAAAATGAACCGAGGAACACTCTTGAATATAGTTTTGTCTTTATCTCAGATATTTCAAAGATATATTCCTAGAAAGTAAATTATTATCTCAAAATGTTCACACTTTAAGATGTTTGTGATATATTATTAGATTTTGTGATATATTACTAGATTTTCTAAGGGCAATTTTTTTTCTGGTCTATTCTAAATACCTTCACACAAGAAAGTGTGGAGGGGTAGAATGTCCCAGGTCTGAATCTCCCTTGCTTATTGCTGTATCTTCATCCTCCAGTGTGAAGTCAGCAACATGATAGTTGTACAACACGTATTTTGTAAATTATTGAGACATGAATGAACGAGTGATGACTGAAGTAGGAGAGTAACTCTTTCTAAAAGAAAAAGCCATTTTCATCACTAAATATGCTCTGATTAGTTACTCTATCCATAAAAGGAGAAACATTGATATTAAATATGTTGATCACTCTTTTGGTGACAGAAAGTCTATTAACATCTGATTCTTTTGTCCCATCTACTTTGGTAGAATGTTACATGTTTATAGATCATTAAGTTGTTCCAGATTATCCATGACTGATTGTAAAATTACTCATTTTTAGTGTTGTTTTTATTTCTAATAAATAGCACCACTGTGCCTAATTTTACATACCTCAAATATATATTTATCCTTCAAATAATCCTCTGCTGTCCCACTTTTCAATTAATTTCAAAATCCTGTCCATTTTACCTCTTAAGTTTCTCATCTCTATTTTCTCCAGCTTTAATGCCATTGCCCTAAAGAAGGATTCCATCACCGTTTCTCCAAATTATAAAAGTAGTTTTCTAATTAGTTTTTATTTACTCTTCATTTTCAATCCCAAACAATCTTCACATTGCATCCAGAACTATCTTTTAAAAATGAAAATACACTGATGTCAAACTTTGTTTTCAACACTTCTATGTCTTTTAGCTGTTCTGAAAATAAAACCCATAACCTTTAAATGCTAATAGAAAACACTATATAGTGTGGACACCCTCACCAGCCAACCATGATCCATTATCTCTAATTAACCCACCACTTGAGACTCTGGCTTTCTTCAAGGCATTTGCTTTAGAATGTTTGCACAAACTGCTTTCTAAACACAACGGCACTATTTCCATTAACTTCTACTGTCTCCTTTATTCATGGTTTTTCATCCTTAAGAGATCAGATAAATTTAGTGTTTCAAGGAAGCAACTTCCTAAACCCAGACTATAAGAGATCCCCTAGTTACTTATCTGGCACCCTTTTGTTCTTTGTTAAATTGTACTTTGATGACTTTTTATGTAATAAATTGTTCTGTCTATGTGCTCTGCTTGAATGTGAGCTTCAGGAGGGCAGGAGCTGAGCTTGTCTTTTTTAGGCCTACATCTCAGCTTTGTCTTACATAGTTGAAAAGCAAAAACTGAATTTTTCATTAGGTGCATTTTACATGCTTAGTAAATATTAGATTAATTAGATTATTTATCCAAGTTGTTTTTTTTTAGTAATTATTTTTTTTTAATTTTAATTGTTTTTCAGTACAGTTTTGTGTCTTTTACTCCCATCCCAGACCACACCCCAGTGCTCCCCACCTCCCTCCCCTTTTCACCCCCCTTAGTTTTTGTCCATGTGTCCTTTATACTTGTTCCTATAATCCCCTCCCTTTTTTCCTGAAATTCCTTCCCCTCTCCCCTCTGGATACTGTCATTCCCTTTTCTATTTCAATGTTTTTGACTATATTTTGCCTATATAAGTTTTTAAAAAGATTTTATTTACATATTTCTAGGGAGAGAGAAAGAGAAACATCAGTGTGAGAGAGACACATTGATTAGCTGTCTCTTGTATGTGCCCCAACTGCAGAAAGAATCTGTAATCTATCCCTATGCCCTGACTGGGATCCCAACCATCAACCTGTCAGTTACCAGATGATGCCCAACAAAGCTACACCGGTCAGAACTCATCCAAGTTTTGAACTAAGGTGATAAAAGGTTAATATGACAAGAAAGAAAATGAGCTTTGTACTGCTTCTAGATTTATTACTATTCTCTGTGTTTAAAATCTCTATCTTTTCTTTTTTAAATTTGGCCAACCCCCTATGCATAACTCAAGTTCAATTGAATGTCACCTCCTCCACATAAATATTCTTTGATATCCACAAAATAAATGTACTTTGCCAAACTCTGTGCCCCTATAATACCCAATCATCAAGCTTTTAGTATTTACCAACAACATAAATTTTTTTCTTAGTGCTCCTTTTCATCCGAGGTTATAGATCTGCTGAATGCAGAGGTATCCCTTTTTACATTTTAGAATTAGATTTTTTTATTGATTATGCTATTATAGTTGTCCCATTTTCCTCCTTCACTCCCCTCCACTCTACACACACTCTCTCTACCACATTTCCCACCTTTTTAGTTCATGTCCATATGTCATACTTATAAGTTCTTGGCTTCTACAATTCCCATACTATTCTTACCCTCCCTCTGTCTATTTTCTACCTACCATCTATGGTACTTATTCTCTGTACCTTTTCCCCCTCTCTGCTCTTCCCAATCCCCTGTTCATAACCTCCATGTGTTTAATGCTAGAAATAGAAAGTTTAATTTACAACAGATTATAGATAAGTTTTCCTCTCCTTTTGGTTTCCTTTTTAAACCTCTAAATATTATATCTTTACTTTAAAAGGTGAAAGATTTATATGCTCTGAAGAGAAACCAGAATATTATACATCATTACTCTAAATGGGAAATGCATTTGTTATAATTTCAATATTTACATAAAGTTGGTTAATTAGCAAGGCTATTCATTAGAGATAAACATCTGATTCAATAAAAGAATTTTGTTAAAAATCAGGAGAATAAAAGCTTGCATGTCAATCAATGACCAACTGGTTAACAAATTTCTGAAAAGAAACTTAAGGAGTGCAGATTTTCCAGTAGTCTTTTATTAATTTCATGCTTTGATTTATTTCTTTCAAATATAGCTTTTTTTTAAAGAAAACAGTTTGTGACTAAATTTCTAATGCTGTATTTCAATAAACAGGAAACCAGTTTTACGTTCTTAATGGTAGTCATTTTTCCACACTTTAAAAAATGTTTTATTATTTTATACTTTTACAGTCATTCCAATTTTCCTTCATCTCCTCCTTCCACCCAGTCCAAACCCCATTTCCATAGTCACTCCCCACAGCAGGACATGACAAAGATAAGGCTTGTGTGGGTATGTGTTTGTTAACGATTATTAGTCTCCCTTTTAGTATTTTCAAAATATTTTTGAATCCCCCATTACTTTGTAAATAACTTTCTGAAGTTCAGGATTTCATGAAGGATTCTGAAGTTATATGGTATTAGATTTTAGTTTTTCAAATTGGGCAGCGGTGATGTTCCCAGTACTGTGGATGTCTCGTGTCTGTAAGCTTCATCTCCGTATGGAAGTTCACTGAACTCCTTTTTAATGCCTGAGGAGTCCTGACAGCTGCTATTTGTATGGATAAGAGATAGGCCACATCTCCATGGGAGAGCTTTCAAAATAGGAACAAATGTACCCCTGCTTACTTCATGCATTAAACATTTCCTCCAAATATTTCAGGAATGAGAGTTTGTTTAAATTAATATCCTTAGTACTTTTAAATAATGTTCTTTAGTTAACTATTAATTTTTAATACTGTAGCAATTTAACATCCTTGAAATCTGATATCTTTATAAATTGTCTTCTATCTTTCTTTTATAAACTCTTCCTATGAAATTCTATAAAATATTTTTAATAGAAATAATTTACATGTCTTAGCTTTAGTATAAACTAAAAGCCCCAAAGTTTTAAGTTAACAAAAATCTCAACAAATCATGTCTACCTTTATCATTTAAAATTGAATTAACACAGATATGAGTATTCCATGTTTTCTAAAACAAACAAAGAAACATAACTTCACTTAAAAAATTCAGACCCATATGAGGTCTGAGGCTATTAAAAACAGGAAAAGTTATATTAATTATAAAGGAACTGCAGTACAAACATCTGGAGTTACTCAACAGATTTGTTAAGAAATGTTGATTTTGCACCTGGGCATGAGTGTTTTCACCTCTGTGCATCATTATTGTTCATGTTGGCTCTAGGTCCTTAGCTTATAGGTTACTGCATGTTAATAGCACCATTCAAATGCCATCCTCATTGGAATGATGTGCCTCCGTGCTCCACTGTTTGTGGTTTTCTAGGCACTCCTCTACCAACCTGTCCAGATACTGTTGAACACAGTTTCCTTATGACAGGTTTCTCACTTCAGGACTCAAAAACACAATGGCCCACTATTTCTCCCTTGCCATCTTTAAAATCAATAACTGTAAAACAATCTTATTGCTCCCTTCTGAGCTTTGGGCCAAATCTATATTCCAGCCAGAGTCAAACGACATGCACACATACACACAAAAAAAATTGCTAGCCATAGTTTCTTCTTGTGTGGCAACATGGGATTTCAATCATATAACTTCTTGACGAGGAAACCTGAAGTCCTGGATGTTTATTTTTTATGAGCATTGAAAAATCATTAAAAGTATGTTTCTTTAGAAAGTCATAGAACATTGCAGATTTTCTATGTACTCCCTTATAAGTAGTTCCATCTTAAATTGTATCACTCACAACATTGCGAAGTCAATATCTTGGAGAAGGGACATTGCTTATAAAGAAAACTGCATATTTAAGAAACATCTAGAGAATCAGAGATAAGACAGTTCAAATTTATTTAGAGCCCTTGTATGAAAGATTCCATATAAGTAAATTAGGCAATTGGAGCACGATAGCCAAAATATTACATCTCCATCTTGTTTTGTCAATATTTACTTCTTGCTCTTTCTTTTGTTTCTCCATAGTACTTGTTACCACCTGAAGTTGTAAGAATTTATTCACTTATTGTTTCTCTTTATGCACCAAAATTAAAACCTTATAAGAGCACAGGCTTTGCATGTCTGTTCACTGTTCAGTTTGGCTCTAGACTAGTACCTTGTACATCACATATTCTCAGGAAACATTAGTCCAATGAATGAGTGAATGAACATAAAAGAGAAAAAACTCATAATCAAAGGGAGCTGGTTGACTTCTTTTAATAGAACTGGAAGGATGGTATCACCGACATAATCTTTCCTCAGAAAGAATAAATAGTAAATCAAGGCTAAATCTAGAAAAAAGCAGGGTTTGTGTTCACATAAAGCAAATCCCTATCTGCTGCCTAGGAAGTAAAATAAAGTAGGGCAAGAAGGACTTAGTAATTAAGCCAGAGGCATTTTGTACCATGTCAAGCAATGTAATTAATGGTCACTAACACACATGAAATCACCTTTGAAAATCCACAGCAGGAGTGTGGAGAGCTGTATGAGTTGATGATATCCATGTCAACATGAGTAAGTGCTCGTCAATGTTAGCAGTTAGTTTTAATAGCATCAATTTTTATTATTAGTTACCATATATTATATATGTATGTGTTTATATATTAATATATAGTATGGTTAACATGATTGTTGGATTTGCTTTCAAATTTGAGCTCTGCCACATAGGTGACACTTCATCTCTCTGTACTTACTATACTCATCCATTTATCTGTATTGTTGTAAGTACATAATGTTGAAAGAGACATAATGCATCAAGGTGCTTTACCCATGCCTGGCATGACAGGGATAATTATTGATTATAATCACATCATTTATTTATACAAAATAAAGTCATGCAAATGGAACAGACTCAAGTGTCCACATTCCAAGGAACGCTACCTTTCCAGGTAGAAACATAATTTGTGAAAAGGACCTTAAGGAATACCTACATGTCTTCATAACTCCTTGATATTATAATTCTGTAAAAGTGGATGATGTGACTTCATCTGTCACTTTTGCATTTGAAAGAACAAAAAACAAAATAAGAGAACATATTATGTACTATTCTATGAATAAAACACACAACTGTCTAAAATATTGGTAAGGATCAAAAATATTTAACAATAACTCAAATTTAGTATTTTTAAAAACACTTCAACATAAAAATACTTTGCCTCCAGGCCTTGAAAAATAGATTTGGCTATTCCTCCATTTGGATTTTTTTTAAGGCCCAAATATAGACTGATGGGTTTACCAATGGTCCTTGTTTTCTCCTTATGCTCTGGGCACTGATATTTTTCTCTCACTGGAGATTTGTTAGTAACCCTGTCTATGAAGCAGCCTAACCCAAAGGGACATGCATCAAGTATCAAAACTTAAAAGATAAAGAACAAAAACAAACATCAGCCGGTTGTATATAAACATTCCAAAGTATTAGTTTTCAGTGTCAATCTGGACAGATGATCATAAATGAGGAACACAATTTGAAATAAGTAAATTTTTCTTTTGCTGTTCTTCACTTTATGTTTTGTGACCTTTTTAATCCCTTGTCTTTGGTGCCCAACCACAGTACCAAGCCTTCTATTTACCAGAGCCCACTCCCAATATGTCTTGGAGCAGAACTTCCTTCTCTGAAGAGTGCCCAGGCTCCAGGGCCCTATAGAGGCATCACACATGTGTTACGTGTCTATGGCCCTTTCAACTCAATGCTTTTCTACAATGGATAGTTTTAAACCATCACTGTTTCTCATATCAGAGACTGGGGACTTATGGCCTGTGGGCCAAATTCACATCACCATCTCTTTACTTAAGTAGTGTCATCGGGACACAGCCACGTCAATTCAGTTATGCAGTATCCAGGGTTTCCTTTGCACCGCGATAACAGAGGAAGTAGATGTCCCAGAGACCATATGGCCCACAAGCATGAAATATTATAATTTGGTCCTTTACAGAAAGTTGCTCACCCTAGATCATAAGTTGCTCACCCTAGATCATAATTGCTTTAACTCACTCAGACCTTATTTTCTAATTTTAGTTTCTGCCATTCATTCTCCTCAAGATCTGGTTCTGATCATGTCAGCTTCGAAACTCTTCATCTTCTTCTCTGACTTCTGGTTTCCCCCTGGTCTTCAGGGATGACTCTTTTACAACTCCCACGGCTCCTCTGTTCTACTGCAATGCCCACCCCTGAGCCTAAGAGACTTCCACCAACTTAAATGTCAGCCAAGCCTGATCCAGTCTGGTTTCTATACTTCAACTTCTACCCACACAGTTGTATACCTTTTGGATTACCTGCTTCCACAGATAAGGCAGCAGACAGATGTACTAATTGCTAAGGCATTAGCTCCCTAATTTAACTTACAAAAAAAAAATAGTAAAACACTGACCTAATTGTCTTTCAACTTATTACATTTTTCTGCTTTGAAACAGTAGTTGCTTTAAGCAGTTGAGTTACTTTTTCAAAGAAGAAATGACAAATTAAATGTCTTTAACTTGTGGAGTCCCTCTAAAGGAGTAAATTTATAGGTGTTTTGGGAACTATGGTTAGAAAGGAATTGTCTTTTCTCATTCACCTGTGGCTGCCCCTTTCATCATGGTGTTCACGATACTGCCATATTTCCACAAGTAGTTGTGTATGTACATTGTAGATAAACATACTAAAGCCAGTAAGATGGGAACTATTATCCATAGAGTTATTCATTTTGGTTAGGTTTGAGTTCTGTTTTCAACTAAACAAATATATTTGTTTGTGGTAAAGTCACTTTAGTTCATTATACACATTATTACCCATAGTAAAAGACAATACACTTAAATTTCACAAGTCTTTGAGAACTGTAAACTATCTTACACTGCACGGTAGCATTTTCAACCTCAGCCAAATTTTTTATAGAAGAACAAGTTTTAGAAGCAAGAAGACACGAGTCTTACCTAGGCTAACAAATGACTATCATGACCTACAAATACTATGCTGGTTAATGAATTTTCTAATAGCCATTCCTTGATCCTTCTCTTTAGACATGACATTTACTTCAAGATAACAGCTTATTTAAAAGTTTCACCAAAACCTATAGGAATAAAAGACAGTGCATGAAAAGGCCTTCATTTTAGCATTTACTTTTTGAAAGTTATCACCAGTTTGTACAATGGCTTCTCTGTTTGCCTACAGAGCCTCTAACGGGATCTCATTCAGTATTTATAAAGCACATTAGGATACTTTGAGTGTGAAAGATGCTACAGAAAACCAATTTTCCTCTTCTTATTGTGTTAATCCTAGATTAAAATTAATGATTTTTATAACAGAAAGAAAATGAAATAATACATAGAGCTAATATGGCAAATACAATGGAATTCAGAAAAATTTTAATACATTTCTCTTTGTGACTTGGTTGAATATGATGTGATATCCACTTTTATTTTGACATTTCTATAAACCTGTGGCAAAAATCTTTACAGTATGTGGTATACCTTTAGTAACCTATGCGTGGTGAAACTGTCCAGAGATGAAATATGGATTTAACTGCAACAATGAATCAAACTGCCTCAAGTCATCATGTGCACCCTTTATTCCTATAATGTCTGTGTTCTGCACTTCTCCATCTGACAACTTCATGTTCACATTATTAGGATTACAAGTTATTTTACAGCATTATACCTACATCATAGGAAACAGAATCTAAGCCCACAAAATCTTGCTTAAATAAGTATTTCAAGTAAATATTGTTATGAAAAAATAGAGAGAAAATATAGGCAAAACAAAACTAAGTGATCTCACCTAGCATGTCCATTTCATAGTACATTTTGTAAAAAGTATTCATTACTTGTGTGGCTGAAGGAGAAGTACCATTGTCATATCAGTAATCATTTTTGTCATCTATAATGTGAGGGGTTGATGAGAAGAGTGGGAGATGAGAATACAAAGCACTGTTGTGATAATTAGAGAAAACTGTCTCTCTGGGTATATGCAAACCCTCAGAGTACAGCTTGATTCAAATCAGAAGAAGGCATTCCTTATGCTGGGCAGACATGACCCTAAATCAGAGTGAAAAACTTGGCCAACAGAATGGAAATTTCATTTTGTTTTTCATTCTCCCCTTTAGCTTTACACCCTTGTGCAATGAACAGCTTTCATATCTGTGTGTGTGTATTTGTGTAGATGATAGATAGATAGATAGATAGATAGATAGATAGATAGATAGATAGAAGATAGAAAGAGAGAGAGAGAGTCTATATATATATAGAGAGAGACTATATATATGTATATATATAGAGAGAGAGACTCTAAAGAAGAGTTAAACAAGTAAACAGCCTCTAATTTGTTAAGCTCTCTCACCATTGATTCTTTCTATGACTATGATATGGAAGCAGTATTCAGAACAAGAGAAATTCTTATGAGGCCAGACATAAAAAACTCCTTACATTTCTGTGTACCACAGAATATACTTTGACAATCTAGAGTGTGCATTTTACATATGGTATAAAGTAACTCCAGTGGTATGGTCACTAAATGATGCCACATAAAAGGAATGGATAAAAGAACCTGAAACTACTTAGCATGACAAAAGAATGGTTAAAGAGAAAGAAGAACCAAAACAAGAAAATGAATTTTATTTAGATGCAAAAAACAACAACCCAGGGTTGTATAATATAAGCCAAGAAAGAATTTTTAATAAAACATTTCAAGCATCGATTAAATTAAATGTAAAAATTGTAAGCTGCAAATGATTAGAAATCTTCAAAGTGATGATGGTTGCTGACTGGTTTGGAATATTTTAGAAGGAAACTACTTAAAAGGTGGTCAAATTTTGTGCAGAAGCTCTTTCACAATATGATAAAAATAAGGATTTCAGAGATAACATTCCTACTTCACAACATTTTTGAACACCTGCCATGGTCCAAGTTCTCTGCCATTTGCTAGGACTAGGCAGAAAAATAAGAACTAGTCTTTATTCTCAATGTACATCAGAATATAAATATATACACAAATATATGAACAATATAATTAACATGATTTAATTCCTTAGAAAAAAATTTAAAAAGGCTTGTTGAAGTAGTTAACATTTGGTTAAATCCTAAGGAAAGCCTAAGGTAGAATTTTCCAAGATAGTGAACAATGAGGAAGAAGATATTATCTGAATAAAGCTAAGTGGCTTCCTACATAGCAGCCTTCAGCTTAACATTTACTTTGATAAATTGACTGTTTCCAGGTAACCAGTAAACAAAGTTGTTTGCTCCCTTATTCAGTTGATATTTATACAGCATGCTACACAACAATAGAGAACATACATATTTTTCCAGTGCATACAGAAAATTTACTAAGATAGACCATATTGTACCATAAAAATTTTAATACAATAAAAGCATTCAAGTCTTTAAAAGTATGTTCTGTGACTATAATGGAAGAATTTGGAAATCAAAAATGGAAAGATCTCTGATATATTCCCAAATATTGCAAATTAAAAGCATCCCTAAATAATCATAGGTCAAAAAAGTAAATAGGGTATTAATAATTATTATTCCCTGAATGAAAATGAAAACTAAATGTATCAAAATCTTTGCATACCACTAAAGTGGTATTTGGGAAATTTTATATCACTAAATTATTATAATACAAAAGAAGAACAGTATCAAACCAATGATCCCAGTTTTTACCTTAAAAAACTAAAGAGAGAAGAGGAAATTAACTTCAAAGTAAGGGAGAAAAAGAAAACAGAACTGCAAAATTAATAAAATAATTTTTGTACTTGATCTTAGCCAAAAGAATGAGAAGCGATAATGAAATAATTTTTTTGTTTTTCTTTTGATTTTTTTTATTTTATTGATTATGCCATTACAGTTCTCCCATTTCCCCCTTCATTTCCCTCCACCCTGCACACCCCCTCCCACCCACACTCCCCCTCTTTAGTTCATGTCCATGTATCATAAGTTCTTTAACTTCTACATTTCCCACACTACTCTTGCCCTCTCCCTGTGTATTTTCTCCCCACCGTCGATGCTACTTATTCTCTGTACCTTCTCCCCACCCTCCCCTCCCACTCCCCTGTTGATAACCTTCCATGTGACCTCCATTTCTGTGGCTCTGCTCCTGTTTTAGGTGACCGCTTAGTTTGCTTTTGTTTTAGGTGTGGATGTTAATAACTGTGAACTTGCTGTCCTTTTACTGTTCATATTT
>PVKM010034340.1:0-15615 GCA_004027735.1 Carollia perspicillata
GACTCGAGTGTCCCGGGCCCTGGAGACGAGCAGCCCCCCTGGCCGGGCCCCGTTACTCCGCCCTCCCTTCAGGGGACCTGCCTCTTCGTTCACTGCTAAATACCTGAGCCGTGACTGTCTCGATCAACAAGTCATTCACCGGTGTTGGAAGATTTTCAGTTATTTTTAAAGATCACATGTTTTTCCAAGAGTCTATTGATGTGTTCTAGAGATTTGGGGGGATTGTGCTTGAAAGGTCTAGTGCTGAATCATCTTTTCATTAGTGCGATAAACTCCACTTGACGATGTCGAATTAGCATTTCGCCCAGCTGTAGTAGCCAAATGGCCACAACTAATAGCTACATGGCTAAGACTGCAGTATTATTTCTTGTAAAATGTACTCCATGAAGATCGTTGCTAGAACTTCCTACTTTTTTCTACATGTATGTACATTTTGGTTAGCCTAATTAGCTAATGAGAACAGACTCCTTTTTCTCCTTTAGAGCAATTTACCTTACATGCTTAGAGAACTCTCACACTCCCATTTTGGAAATAGATTTGGCTATGTCATTTTTATATGAAAGTTGCCTAACCCTAAGAGAAGAGAAAGGAGTATCCCATAGCTGTGGCATTTGTCTAGTGTACCACTGCCTCTTGACAGGACAAATTCGAAATCTTCTACTTCTTTACACTTCCAAATATTTTTTTCTGATTCACGTGATCTGAAATGAAGAAATAGCAAACCGTATTCACATTTTATTTGAATCTAACTAAATTTGCATAGTTCAAATTCGCATATGTCTTTGCCCTACTGCATCATCGACCCCATTTTACAGATGAAAAGCAGCTTCAACGAATGAGTCTTCTCCTTAGGAGAAAACTCAAAGCAGCTGAGTACATAAACCCACGACCAAATCCTGGGCGCTAGCCCACGCAACGAACGGGATAGCTTCAGGTTTGTCCACGGTGGGGTCCAACACACACAGAACACGCTGTCCACTGCCACTTTTGAACCACAGGTAACCCGCCAGGCGGGTTCTCTCCACAGCTCTCAGAGGCATTGGGCTTCCAAATCCAGACGGTAACTGGAAATAAACTGAATTTCTTGATCCAGTTTTTAATTCATGAGAAATATGCTGCTCCCTGTTCTGCGTCAGTTAATATTCCGAATCGGGAGCGTTGCTTTTCTTTCTAATCGTAATGACAAAAGTGTATTTTATATCAAGGTGTTCTATTGCTTTCTAAGTGTTCATTCTACATGTGTACATAAATATTAAATGAGTTGAAGAGACATTAAAGCCAACTTTAATGCTTTTAAAATCAAAGGTGATATCCATTTAAGCTGGCTTTCTAATAAATTTTGACTTTTTTTTCATTTAAAGAAAAATATATAATTGCTAAGTTTATACAATTTAACAGCGTATTTTTAGCCTCAGCATAATAAATCCCTTTTAAACTGGTGGTCTTTGTACTTATTACAAAGAGTTAATAATATAAGGGGAGTGGAAAATAAGTGACATTATTAAATAAGTTATTGATAAGTTGAGACCAGGAGCTACACTAACAGAGAACCTGTCAGAGGAGAATAGTGATGAAGTTAAAATAGAAACAAACACAGCCCTGACGGGGTAGCTCAGTGGATTGAGCGCGGGCTGTGAACCAAAGGGTCACAGTTCAATTCCCAGTCAGGGCTCGTGCCTGGGTTGCGGGCCAGATCCCCAATGGGGCCATGTGAGAGGCAACCACACGCTGATGTTTCTCTTCCTCTCTTTCTCCTTCCCTTGCCCTCTCTCTAAAAATATAAAAAATAAAATAAAATATTTAATATATATATATATATATATATAAACAAATACATAATGCCACTTTGTAGGATTAAGTGCACTATCTAAAAGGAAAACTTAAGGAGATAATTTAAATAAATGGTACAATAAGATCCTTTTAAGAGACAGCTGTTCGGATCCGTATCTAGATTCATGTTCTTTTATCCCTTCTATGAATAACAACCAGCTTTCGTTATGTCCCTCCATGAAACCATTTTTAAAATACATTTCAAGGGTTATACATCATTTAGAATGTATGTACCCCTAATTCACACAGCTTTATTGCCACTAAGGAAATCATCCTTGTCTTACACTTTGTGTCTCTGTCTTTTTCTCCCAGTACACCTCTTTATTGAAGGAGCCTGCCTAGTTTTTGGTTTTGGTTTTGTTGTTTTTTTTAATTTCATGATTGGGAATCCACTTTTTCAAATCAAAATATTTTAACATTTTTAAAAGGGGAAAAATTTCACATCCTTGGTAAATATGCTTTACAAAGCCTAGAACAAGCAAGTTGATAGATATTTAAAAATCTATACATTTCAAATGTCTATTGATATGAATTTAGGGAGCTTTACGTGGCCTACATTTTGCACAAAGCAATTTTGCAGGCCGTTAGTCCATAATACAGAGTAGCCTCTTTGGCATATTTAAAGAAAAGGTGTTAAATAGCCAAAGTATTGAGACTTGAGTGGGATCCACAGTTGGACAGGGGCTCATTTCCACGAGGTGCCTTGCTCACGCACTGGATAATGCGATTCCGTAATATGGGAGTGACACGTCGCACACAGACGTACATTATTGCACAAGCACATCACAGTGCATAAGCTCCATTAGGAATGTTGCAAATACGTTCCAAGAATAATACGCAAAACACATTCCCTCTGTCAAATCAATAACGCCAGGTCCGCACCGTTATTAATACATCGGCGCCACAACGGCTTTGGCTGGGGCCGCGCAGGGGGAATAACTTGCCGCGCGGACAATCTAAACCAGTCCTGTAGCGCCTGAGAAAGACCGGCTCGCTAACAAACTGTGAGGCATAACGCACGTGCCCCGGCGTTGGGGGGGGAGGCGGGCAACAGCCGCAGTAGAGAAGCCAACCGTCCCCACAGGGCTCCCAGGTAGGGCACTTTCCCACCCACGCTGGGGACCCCTAGAAGGAAGGTGGGGATTCACTTCGGATGGGTCAGGGGCCGTGGAGGAAAGGGATTGAATATAATAATAATAACCCCGAAAAAGAGGACAACCCTGAAAGAAAGAATGGTTTGAATTTGTTGTCTAGCGGAGAGGGTTAAAGAATTGAAAAAAATGCACCTTTCACGGAGGCTTTTCGTGTCAAAAAATGGAAAAGTCCTCAGCGTGCAAGTGGCGTGGTAACTCCAAGTGATTTGCAACTTTTAACATCACCGTGGGTAACAATGGGCAGTGTGTACTGGTGCTTCCTCAAAAGAATGGATCTGGTTGCCCCATACAGTTTAACCGCGATTCTGAGTATGTCGTGTGAGGCATCAAAAAATTTTACCTTTGCTAATACAAATTTCCAAAATGCTAAAAACAGCCATTGTATAAAATCCTGAATTAAAAAAACCGTCAGATCAATTTCGCAAGAGATCGCAGTCAAATTTTTAAAAATTAGACTAAATTTCTGCCTTAAGTCAGCGAATGATTGAGACAAGGAGCCAGCAAAATCTGACGACACGGATCGAGAACCAGGCTTCTGAGATGTTGCCCCATAAAAAGGGCCCATAACATCGGTCTGCCTGATGCTTTCCGTGTTAAGTCAGCACAGAAATAACTTTTAAACGCTTGGGACATTAGTGTTAAAAGGCCTGGTCTCTCGTGGTCCAGGCACACAGACCCCCAGCACGGCACACAGAAAACACAACGCCCCGCAGGACAAGAGAAGCTCTTCAGAACGCCTGGGACTTGTGTTCGTTCGAAAGAAGAGTGAAACCAGGGATCCCAGAAAAAATAGGAGAAAAGTTGAGAACCCAGAAATCCCATTAGTTCACCAGCATTCTTCTGCGCCTTGCACCCCCCCCTACCAAAAATAAACAGTATCATTTGGTCTCTTTGTATCAGCTATTCAAAACCTGGGGCAAGCTGCTCAAGGCTGTACAACAATACCGGCGTGTTGGTCCAGGGTATCGGTATCCCGTTAACAGATGAGTGAAGACTCAGAGAGGTCAGGTGACTCGCCTCAATGGGGCTAGACATGACCGGGGCACGGGGTTCCTGCTCCAGAGATGTGACCATCCCAGGACAGATGCCTCCGAAATAAATGTCCCAGCTCACAACTGATGGGAGGCCTTCTGAGGGTCAAAAGGAAACTTTATCTTTGAGGAGGAAGCAAGACAGAGAGAAAGAAGCTTGGCTTCCATGTCAGACAAATTCCGGTTGGAACCGTAGCTCTGAGACTATTTACATGCAGTGGATCGGTTCACCTACTAAGTCTCTCTGAGCCACAGTATCTTCTCGTGTGAAACAGCAGCGCAAGCTTCCTCCAAAAGTTAAACCCGCAATTACCACGTGACCCAGCAATTCCACTCCTAGGTAACTACCCAGCAGAATTGAAAACAGGGGCACAGATACTTAGACACAAATGTTCATAGCAACACTAATCACGGTAGGCACACGGCGGGGAAACACTCCAAGTGTTCATCAAGGAATGAATAGGTAAACAGAACGTGTTTATCCATACCATGCAATAATATTCAGCTATAAAAGCAAATAAATTTCTGATACAGGTGACAACATAGACGATCCTGGAAAACTGTGTGCTAAGTGAAATAAGCCAGACATAAGAACAAATAGTATACAGTTCCACTTCTAGGAAACATGCTGGTTCGTAGGGACAGAAAGTAGACCAGAGGTGACCAGAGGCGGAGCGGAATGCGGAGTTACTGCTTAACGGGCACAGAATTTCTGTTTGGGGTGGTGAAAATTTTTGGACATAGTGGTGATGGTTGCACAAAACTGTGAAGGTCGTTAATGACACTTAAAATGGTTAAGATGGCAAACTGTGTGTTATACGCATATTACCATGATAAAAACATTAAAAACAAATAAATAACGGAACCGTTGATGATGCTAATGCGAAGGGTTCAGAGAGGATTAAACTCCAGAGTTCTTCTAAAATAGAGTGGCAAAGAAGTGACACTCCACTAAACATTACTGTCCTTCCCCTTTATGTCCCAAGCCACAGGGCACGTGATCAGGGCTGTGCTGTGACCCTGGGAACCCACCTGGCCTCAATGGCGGGTGCTGTTCTGAGCTCTCCTGTCGGGAAGCGTCCAGCTCCTCCCTATCCAAAGGGCGTGTGTTCCTACCAGCTCCAGAAAATTTATTTTTTTTTCAAGCAGGAAGGAGGTAGTGGGATGTCAGTTTCTGACAAAGGCAATTAACAAGTTATCCACACAGGAACTTACTTTTTTCCTTAATCAGAAGCTTTACAATGTACTACATCTAGAAAGAAACTGAATTTAAAATGCAATTACTGTGCAGTAATTAACTTGGTCCAAATGAGGCCCTTTCAGAGCTGTTTCTGCAGAGACACATTTCTGAGCCTAGTGTACTGGTTTTGTTTTTGTTTCGTTTTGTTTTTTTAACATTGTTCCATAAAGTTTTTTCTATGGTCAAATTGGTGCATTCAAAAAAAAGTCTGACTCGATATACTTTGGCTCCTCCCAAGAACTCTGTCACAGTGTTCCGAGTTTTAGCCTTCCACTTGGTGAGAGGGTGGGGGGAATCTCCTTTCTGAAAATCGACCGTGTTTGTTGCCACGTTGAAACAGCGTCTCTGGGAAATGTGCCTCCAGCCAGCCAGCCCCAAAACAAGGACAGCAACGGTAACATGTCGTCCTTGCCCTCCCTACAGAATTAACACAGTTTTGCCCTAAAATTCCCAGGGCAGCTCAGCGCAGGACAGATGCCATGCCAACTGTGGCTGACATGGAGGGAGCCCTTTGGCAATGGGGAGAGCAGGGTGCCTTTTCCTCATCTATGTGACATCAGCTGAGATTTCTTATTTCCTGTATTTCTCTCCCTACCCCTTCCCCCGTCACGGGGGAGACAGGACATCCCATCCCACGCCATAAAAGCACACGCCCACTGGCCCGAACACGCCGGGCGAGACTGGGCAGACAGGTGCCGAACATCACAACCTCGATGAAATGAAAGTGGCTCACAGTGGAAATGGAAGCAGAGTCCCCCCTTTTCTGCTTCTCTCTGAACGAAGATTAGAAACGTCGCCATTTTTAAAAAGCCTTCCCAGTACTTCTCAAATCTGAAAAAGCTCCGCGAATCTCTAAATCATGCGAGATTCAGAAACACTGGGCGCCATCGTCGCAGACCGACCACCTGGAGGGGAACTTCAGGATGTGTTGCTGGCTTTGGACCCAGGCCCACATTTCGTGTTCTGAAACCCACTCTAAACACGACAGAGAGTGAGTCCAGTGGGGGCCCTCGACCCTCTCTCCTGATCCCACAGAACCCCAGCTCCGCACAGCCAAGGTGGTACCAGATTCTGCAGAAATTAGCAGCCATGTCCCTGCGCTCTGACAAGAGGAAGAAAGTACGGGAGAGGAGAGAGTGAGAACCTCCGCAGATACACGTTGGCCCTGCCAGCGACTCTCTGTTTAACTTGTAATCAAAACAACTCAAACCCAGTTACTGTTTGCATATCTGCCAAGTTTCTCAATTTCATCCGTCGGCAGCAGGCCCCTCGGTATGACAGGCTGTCTTTCAGACTCCAGCAGAACCTGCCAGAGCCCCGGCACAGAGCAACTGGTAAATTAAATGCCAGTGAGCAAGGACAGTCCCACACACCTTTCCTCTGTGCACCCAAAGCAGCGTCCCAGCCCCTCATCCTGGTGGAGGCCCCCGGGGCCTGAGGAGGAGCCAGGACCATCCCCACGCACCCCCGCCTCTGGGTGGGTTCCTGCCGGGCATTAGTCAGTGCAGGGATGCAGATGGAAACCGGCTACCGAGGTTTCTTATTAAAAAAAAAAAAAAAAAACGGTGTGGGGGTGGGGAGAACCGCTCTGCCAATAGATGAAAAGAATACTCTCAAAGCAAACAGACTCAGAAAAAAAGTCACTTTCAAGTGCCCAAAGATATCTGGCAATCTACAGATAACGTTCGGCATTCAGATCCGAGGCAAAGTGTAATTGAAAATAAAATAGACATTAATGCATACAGGTGCATCTTTAAATCGTGCATCCTAAAAGCTTCTTGTGAAACTGAAGATAAGGCTTCTCTGTTCCTAGGAAAGTGTAAGCTTTTAAAACCTAGTTGATCCTGGGTTGGGGGGATGGGTCAGGGACTGGATGGTGTGAGTTTAGCGACTGCCACTGTTATCCGCGCTGATTAGCATAGCAGACATTAATGAATAAGCATTGTTTTGACTGCAACTTTGACTGTAACCTGCTGATTTAGTGACTCACACTAAGTTTCGGGAGTGCGGGCTGCAATCTTAATTAGGGAACCGGGACCGTGCGTCTCATATTAATAACAGCTAGCGTAGCTGTTTGGGACTGGACAGAAGCAAGGCAAGAAGGCAGCAGACACCCTCCAGTGGGAGGATGATTCCCTGATTTTGCCCAAATCTGCTTCTACGATAAACAATATGATTTTTAAACATCTGTTGGAGGTGGGGCTGGGGTGCTGGTACTTCCTCAAAATGACGAGGCACTGACATTGATTTAGCTCAGCGTTTTCACATGAAGAGGGGAAAGGCACCGGCAGGAAGAGCTCGCATGCAGGGCTCTGGGACAGGGGGTTCATTTGCCTTCCGACTTGGACAGACCTGACACGGGGTGGGGAGGGCTGCCCAGAAGAGGGACCGGGGCTCCCTGCTCAGGTTGCATGAGCCTGTCCTTGGCTGTGTGACCCGGGGAACGTCCACACGCTGCCGCGTCTCTGTGTGTCCCTGAAGTGCACGCACGAGTGTCTGCACCTTGGCTCGGATGTGCGTGCAAAGTGGAGGTCCTGCTGCACCCCCCGCACCCCCATGTGTGTCACCGCCTTGTTCTAGGGGGTGAGAAGGGCCTGCGGGACCCAGGGTCCCTTTTATTTGCCGTCACTGCGCAGGTATCCAACCGAGAACACAAACCACCTTCCTGAAGCAGCCCGTGATTGGCTTCCGGTGCAGGGCCTTCTCAGGGAATGCCAGGCCCTCAGATCCCAGGGGCTGCTTTTCTGTCCCCCGGGCTCAGGGGCTGCGTTCAAGAGAAGAATTTTTTTTTAAAGCATAACTCACCAACCAAAAGGCTTTCTTTCTCTAAACTACCACCATTCCCCAAAGAAAACAGAATTGTAAATGGCTCCGAGGTTTAACAGCAAGGCTGATTACCTGGTGGACGTTTCAAGAGACACAAGCCACTGTGGGAAAGCGGCTAAGAAATCCTAGTCCCCAGACAGGCGATTTCCTGTGAAGTTTCTGTTTGTCAACCAGGGAAGCTATGGATGCGTCTGATCACTTTCCGGGGGAAAATTGTAATTGGGAAGGTGTGTGTGTGTGTACACGGCAGGCCTTCCAGGCCGGCGTCTGGTCTTGATATTTTAGAGGGTCAGGCCCCAGCTTTCAAGAATCAAGGTCTCATCCCCTGGTTCCCGCAGTGCAAGGCGTTGTGGTCTGTGTGGCTGCCCCAGCCCTCAGCCCACAGGGCCAGCAGTTCCTAGCACCTTATTGGTATGCTAATGCCCAGAGCTGCTTCAACTCGCAATTCCTCTTTGGAAACGGCACTCAGATTTCTGAGTCTCCACGTGAGAGAGCGAGCTCCAGGAGATTTTTTTTCTTCCTGTGCCCGGCCAGACAGGTGAAATAAACTTACTATGGTGACAGAAGACACACATCACTTCCCCAAGGCCTTCTTTGGTCGGAACAGAAAAACAGAGGGCGGGCAAGCTAAAACACTGGTATCGCCCTTTGCAGAGAGGATCAGGAGCGGGAGAAAGGCCAGGCCCCTTCCACAAACTGTTGTTCTTAATTATTCATTTCCAGCCCTTTGTGCGCATTCAAGGAGATGCTGTCTCCACATCTTTACTGAGCACTTGGGGGTGGGGGCTCCCCCTTTCCCCAAGATAGCCCCCTTTCTCTGCATTTGAAAATAAATGTAAAGTTTACCTTGGGAACGAATAATTAATGAAGTGTTTTCAATGTACCCCAGCTGTTCTACCATAATAGAAGAATAATTTGATGTTTGGGGTCCTCATGCCCTTTGATGGCAATTGATTTTTTTTTGGAGGGGTCTTGGGGGGGGCGGGGCGATTAAAGGGTTAATATTCAAATCAGAAATTTGCAAGGCCTGCATAATGGGAGCGCCACCCTCATGACAATAGGAATTTTTAACAATATCCAGCCTTGTTAGCAAGAGAGTTACATGCATCCAGGGCAATCAGTGTGTCTTGTCAGTTTCTTTTTATCTACCATCTCCAACCTCCGAGGAGCCGAAATGAAGCACTTTGGAATTATCAATTTCAGCCACATTTGCATAACAAAGCCCCCGAGGAAGAGGCATGATAAATGTGAAGGACCCCTCTTGGAAAAGGAACTGTCAACCGCGCCCCGAAAGATTCTCCGACCGAGCGCGTTCCCCGGGACTGCAGTCAGCGAAAATAAAATGAAAGCATTAAAGAAAGTCATTCTCTCAGAGAGAAAAATCTCCCCCTCTGCACGGAGAGAACTGGATGAAATGACATTATGCATATGAAAATGTCCAGAAAGATGTTTGATTTATGTATGCATTAGATGCAAATTCCATTACGGTGCGCGCGCTGTTGTGTGATTTGGCGCTGAACACATCAGCGCCCTGATCAGATCTGATCTCATTAATTCCGACAAGGAGAGAGAGAGGGAATTGAGAAGAATTTATGGCCTGGACACTTGAAAGAAGTAAATTGTAATTCTGTTTAAAGCTATAGCGAACCTTTTGAACACCTTTTATTACGGGAAAGAAGCACTCCCTTTTATAGCACTGTACGGACTGACTTAATCTCGTCCGGGGGGCTGCTGGTCCTTACTTAGGAGAAAAAGAAAATCAGTGACCTTGTTTAGAGGAAAGAAAAAGATGAGAATGCCTATCTTCGCCCAAAATTCAGAGGAAGCATCTGATCGGAGGACCAAAGGAGAGATGTTGCTTTGGTCACTAACTCAGAGAACGCTGGGTTTCCAGGGTCGTGGTTTGTTTTGTTTTGTTCTCTATTTTTTTTTTTTAGTGGCTTAGTATTTTTAAATAAAATGCCAGACAGCGAGTGACTAATTTTATGGGGCCGGGCGGCAGATTTGCATTTTAAAATGCCTTTAATTGTGCTCCGGATAAAGTGCTACTGAAAACACACGAGAAGGGTCACTGCGGGAGAAGGGGGCTTTGAAACCTCTGCTGGCTAGAACTGCTTTGGAAACAGCCCGCGTCAGACTGAAATTAATAATAATAATAACAGTGATCATGATAACCCTACTGCCAAAACAGTTTTAAAAGGAAGCCTAGGTCCATTTCCACGGGGAAAATCCCAGATTGTCGATTCCCATCAGCAGTGATTCTCGCCTCGCTCTTGCCCCCGTACCAGACCCCAGTCTCTCCCCTTCGCGGGAGTGACGATCGCCCTTCGTGGGCGAGATGTCCGGTGTGTGCTCGCCAGCGAGTGTGTGCAGTCGAGAGCGTCTCCCTACGTGACAGCGGCAGGGGCCGTGGTCCCTCCCCCAGCATCCGCGACCCCCCGGGGGGCGCCTTTGCCCGGAGGACTGGAGTTTCCCGGGGCACCTTCCATCTTCTTGAGCTCTGATTAACCGTCTTCCCGGGGCCAGAGGCGGGGGGCAGAGACCGGAGGATTCCGGGGAACCCTCCGTTCCCACAGTGTGTGATTTGAGATGGGAATGAAGATATGGAGAGAGGCGGCTCTCTCCCCGGGGCCGCCTCCGCCTTCGTGGGGAACGCACTCCGTGTGGAATGCGCTTGGGAAGTTGACCCAACGTTTTTCCAAACGGATGCAGCGACCGTGCGCGGGGACGCGGATCCATAGCGACTCCGAGGGCAGCGTGTGCAGGACCGGGGGACCCTGTTTAAACGGCGCGTTTTGTCGGAGGCTAATCCCCACGTCTTTCCTCATTTCCACCCCTGCCGTGAAAGTATCTCGTGTGAGCCGTAGATGTAATTATAGATGGCACACACACCTTATTTACAATATGCCTCCGTGTTCCTGGACTCCCGTGCTGTGTGTTTTTCAGGACGCGAGTGCGTGGCGTCTATTGGTTTGCCCACATTCCAACGCGCAGCACCGGCAAATCAGGAAAATAATTGGGTTTTCCTTCGAGAAGAGAGGGGGGAGGCGCCCGTCTTCTTGTGATGTTTAAAAAATTCGAAATTTCCTCATTTATCTCCATGATAGCTCTAACCACACAGTTGAAAGGTATGTTTAGGCTGCCGAGACTGTATTTGAGAATGTGGAATTTCAAGTCCTCTCACTTGGGGGACTTGAAAGAACGGTGCACATTTTGAATAGGATTGTCTGCAAGTAAGGGGAAAAAACTTACCTTGGCATTATATGAGTGAGATTTTTCCCCCCAAGGCGTTTTAATGTGTCTGGGTATGTGTGAAGGTGTGCAATGAAAAACGGATCCGGTTTGCTCGCCTTCAATTAAACCATCCCTCGAATGTATGGAAGGAAATGTATATATTTCACAAATAATAAAGGGGACAGCTTTCTCATATCTGCGCACAGTCAGCAGACCTTACATGTCACACACACACACATACACACACACGCACACACGCAGAATGAATGGGGGAGGCTTGGCGATTAAGGTCACGCTGTTTGTTCATTTCTGCCCTGGCTAATGTGATTGAATTGGAACAATACCTTTGAACTCCCTGGCTCTGATCTGCATACTAATTGATCCGACGTCCTTGACAATGACCCTCACCATCCGTCCACCCATTCCCCTCTGGGCTGCTCAAAAGTTGCTATCAACATCCAGCAACAAAAACAAAAATGTCCCTTTATAAAGAGTCCCTGTGAGCTGTGTGTAACTCCCTAGCTCCCCCTGCAAGATGCTCTAAGAAATAAAAAGTGTGTGTCCAGGGCTGGAAAACAGACCCAGCCAGGAACGCTCCAGCGTCTGCTTCGAGAACCTGGAGAGCGAGGAGGGGGGAAGCCAGTTTTCAGAACTCAGCCCCGTGTTACCCCCTTTCACCCTAAGAAAACTCCTCGGTGTTCGTCTCTCTGCTAAGTGTTTCCCCCAATCAGAGATGGGGGCTGTGAGATGTCAGAGCCTGAACGTGAATTTCATTCTTCCAGGATCGGTGGACAGGACGGGGCTCCCTCTCTATTTAGAATTTAGCTACTTTGTTCATCGTGGATTTTTGTGCATTAATTTTTTAATTGTACTAAACACTTACTTCTCCCGATTACTGAGTGTGAGGGGCTCCCTGACACCTCTGCCCGAGGCGCTTGCCATACCTTGTTGCCTCGCCTGCCTTTCCCTGCTGTGGCTCTCCGGGACCTCTGCTCTGTTCTTAGGGAGGAAAGAAACCAAAACACCGACAGAAGGTATCATTTTCCCCCAATTGATACAAATTTACCCGCCCATTTAAATGGACCAGGCAATGAGGGGAAAGGGTAATATTCTGTGACGTGCTCACGTGGACACGCAGGCAGACACGCATGCAAAGATATCAGTGCCACAGAGCCACGCCGTAGCTGCACCATAATGAATGAGCCCGTAGCTCGAAGACACCTGCTTTCCGTTAATACACCCACGTTATATTTTTGGTGTGGCCCTGAAAAGAAGAAGACATCTCCTCTGAGAAAACGTATCAAAGAAATGGATGATAAGTAATGGTAATAGCAGTCCTGAAGCGAACGCTTGAACAGAATCAAAGCACAAAACCTTTTCTGGGGAAGGAAATGATCGATTATACCGGGCTGCAGGAACTCCTTGAAATTTGCCTCGGGGTGAACCGGAAGAGGCCACACTTGGCGCTGTGACCGGAGCACACCCCATGTGACGCAATGAGTGAGCCCCTGAAACTGAAGACCCCTCAACCACGCTCAGTGCCCACTTTCCCCGGGCCCACCTTGCGGACATCACAGGTGCAAAACGAAAGGGCCACCTGTTTCCCGTTAGGCCATGCCGCAGCCCCACGTCCTTGTCTTCTGGGGACTCGCAGGACAGGAACAGGCGGCTTTTCAGGCCGGGGTCCCCAGATCACAACACCACGTGTCCGACCACACTCAGCTTGCACATCACCCCATTCATGAGGCAGACACTCTGCTAAGAACACGTTGTTCTGACAAAGAAAAGAGGAAGAAAAAAACTGTAATTTGTCATGAATTTCAATTACTGAAAAACTTTTGATATATTTTTTTCCTTTTTGCAGGGAAAAAAAAGAAAAAACCTGGCATACCTCCAGGTTTGAAGAATGCGGAGAAGGCCGAGAATGGCAGGAAGATAAAGATGTGTCGCAGAGAACAGCCCCAAGCACAGGTTCACAGAGGCCTGGCTGGGTGTCGAGCCCCGAACAAAGGTTTCTGGAGACGTGGGGAAGAAAGAGCATTTTGCATTTATGTGGAGGGGGTCTTCTGACAGGTCCCACAGTGCTTCTCGGGGCTGACAAGTCACAAGTGCGACTCCCGGCGTCCCCGCCTTGCACACGCATTCAGGAAGCTCGTCTACACCCGCGAACTCACTGATCCTCAAGGCTCTGGGAGAGAACACAGAGAATCCTTTTGCCATTGGAAACCAAGAGGGGATTTTTTTTTTCTCCTTTCAGATACACAGAATACTTACCAAACGGGAAGGGAACTTTTTTTTTTTTTGAAATGTGCGACTGTGTGAAACTTGTCTGGTTTCAGATTTACATGGAAATTTGGAACCATCTTGTTGTCATCCAAACAAACTCAAACTGAAGAACCTCTCCGCTAAGCTGGGAGCATGTTTGCGTCAAGAAACCCAAGTTCCCAATTCATTAACCTAGGAGCCTTCCTCAGCAGCCCAGCTTACCAAATGGGCCTCACCCAGGGACTCGTCTTTGTCCATGTTCCCCTTTTATCCGGGCTGACTCTCCACTGGCGCTGTCCAGGTACGAGGCGAGAGATGAAAGAAAGAAAAAGGGAAAAAAATCTGGCTCTTATTCTCTGCTCTTAAGAAACAGTTCTGGATTTCAGGGGAGCTTGGTACACAGTTTGGGCTGCATAAATGTGGATCGGATAGGTGAATAAATCAAACTAGAACCCTTAACTTGTAACACAAGATGGTGTATAATTAAAATGCCAAACGGAATGGTCCAGGGCATGGCAACAGGAGTCAGAGGTCCGAGGGAGCTGGGGAAGTGACATTAAGCACTCCTGTTAGCACAGGCCCAGCCCACGCCGGGGGCTGTGGCAGCGATCCATCCCACCAGCTGCCCAGTCAAAGCCCGGTCCTCGCAGGCCTTCCCTCCTGGTGTGTGGGGCAGATGAGGTGCCACAGGCCACACAGGCCACATGGGCCACGTGCCAGGGAGAAAAATAAGTCAAGCAGGGGCATCCTCCAGGGCGCCAGGGGCCATGTCCCTGTTCTGTGCACAGAGGTTGAGAGAGCTCTCAGTAGGTAGCTGGCACTTTAGCAAGAACATAAAGAAGCAAGGGGAGAAGCCACATGTCTCTCCACTGGGAAGTAGAGGAAAGAGCAAGGTCAAAGGCCTGGGAGGCCCAGCCTGCTGGGCACATTAAGGAGAACACGGGGACGGGTTTGGAGCAGAACGGTCCAATCAGGGGGAGGTGGGACGGGAAGATCAGGAGGGACCTCGAAGGTCACTGTGAGGATGCCGAGCCAGCGGGAGCTTGGAGCCCCGAGGGCGGTGGCCTGAGGGCACAGAGGGAGCCCCTCCCCATGGCCTTTGGGAGACAGAAAGGCCCTGCCAGCCCAGAGGGGCCATGAGCACCGCCCTCCCTTTGACCCCCCACACACTGAGCCAGCACAGGTAGGAAGAGACCTTGGTTTCAGAGACTCAGGATTTTTCACGCTGCGGAGAGAAGCCGCGTAGGTAGATACGCAGCCCAGGCGAGAAAAATTGTGACTTTGAAAACGTGAAGTGGAGAAAAGGAAAAGGAAAAGCAGGACCCTTCCTATGTCCTGTGTCCCTTTAAGATCTGCCCCCCGGACACCCCTAAATGCAAGGACTCCTTCAGGGCCGTGCTTGTGGAGTGGGGGGCGGTTTGTCTCCAGGATGCGCCCCTCGCCAAAGAGATGAGTCCACAGGCAGGCTGGTCCGGAGCCCCAGGCTCTGCCTCCCACCCTCTCACTGAACCACACTGGACCTCAGTGTCCTGATCTGTAAAACGGGGGGTGGGGGGGCGTCTGACCCAGATTCTGGCCCGCTGCAGAGTAGTGGGGACACCCAGAGGAAGGAGTGACTGTGAAAGGACTTCGCCCGACAGAAATGGAATTATATTGATATAATTATGCATAATTACATTATTAGGATTTTCAAACAGGTAGAAATAAGAGCGGAAAACTAAACAAATAGCCTAGATAATGTATACTGATTATAAATCTGTACCTGTATATAAAGGCATATTTTTAATGCATGTTTTAAAAAAATGTGTAAAAATATTAAAATTACTTCTAGTTTTACCCAGAGAAAATCAAAATTAACATTTTACTGTATGTTCTTCCAGCATTTTTCTGTTAAAGACAGAAATATAAATATTTACTAAGTACTTATAAGATATGTTACAGCCATACCCTGTACTATAACATAGCCACAGTGACTTCATATTACAGACACAATATGTAATATACTTATAAATTATTTTATATAGTTATGGAAATA
>PVKM010034341.1:0-15603 GCA_004027735.1 Carollia perspicillata
GAGGTTGTCCTAAAGTTCAACACTTTTGCAGAGCTTTCTTATGCTGTTCAATTCTGCTAGTATTTCTAGTTAGAAGTTCATAATAGTTCCAAACAGTGAGCAATTTTATCTTCTTTTCAAAGTCCTTTTACCTCTTTTTATTTCCATTGGTCAGAACCCTAATGCACTGTTATTAGTAGCATATAATCATTTTTATAGCACCTGACACTTCCCTGCCCTTGCTTCACGCCTTTCTGGCCACGGTGGAATTGAACCAGAAATTAACACCTGAACCAAGCTGGGACAATCAGATCTTCTCCTCCAAGAATCTGGAATTGGAATTCAGAGCTGGTGGTCAGCCTCTCTTAGGCAGGTAAATTGGAAAGTGTCATGAAAGTTGGATAGGAGCAGTTCTGTCGTTTGCACACACAAGTGGAGAGAGAAGGAAATGAGCCTGTCAAAGGAAGCAGTATGAGATGGTACAGCCAGAGAGAAACAGACAGAGACAGAGAGAAGCACACAGATGCTTCTAAACACACGAAGAGAGAAAAAGGAGAGAAATAATCACAGAGACACAGGATCCTGGGAAACCCATATTCATACACACAGCCACACATTCAGAGATAAAGTGATAGAAACGCAGAGACAAATACGGACATGGGGAAATATGCAGAGACCAATAGAGAAGACAAAGAGAAAGAGAGACAGACAGACCAGAGTCTGACTCTGCCAGTCTGAGGTCATAGGTGTTCAGCAGAGACACAGAGGCAGAAAGTCTGCCCTGGCTCAGGGTCTGCAGGGCTGTGGCAGCTCCCTGGGAGGCCTGCCTGTCCCTCTGAATCCTCATAACAAATCCCACAAGTTAAGGCACACTTGAGGGGCTTCTTCCTGACATTAAATGCATAACTCAGCCCAGAGCTCTCCTCTGCACTCCAGTTTTGAACAAAGGCTGACTTGTACGTAGAAAGTTCAAACACATCACGAACAACCCTCTCCAGTTGGAACTCTCGATTGTTCCTTCCAGAACACAATACCTCACCCCTTCCTGTGTTTCCAGAAAACTAGGAACCACCTAGGATTCCTCTTCCTTCCTCAGCCCCTACAGCCAACAGCCCCTCATCCAAATAGTTGTGTCTGTAATCTGCGCACATTTGTCCATCTCCCCATCCTTGTTCTGGTCTGGGCTCCTTTGTCTCCCAGCTGGATCACTGCAGCAGCCTCTCGTCTTCTTGCTTTCACTTTGCCCCTTCCATCAGTTCTTCACGCAGCTGCCAGAAGGTTATTCTTAAAATTTAAACTGTCTGATAATGTGTCCCTGCTTTTAAAACTCTTTTAAAGCTTTCCATTTCACTTTGCAAAAAATTCAGCATCTAACCATAGCTAAGTAGGCCTGTATGACCTTCCCCTGACTCACTCTGCTCTCACCTCACGTCACTCTCCTTCAGTGGCTAGGCTCCACTTCTACACACCAAGCTCACATTGACCTCAGGGCCTTTGTGCATTCTGGGCTCTGCCTGGAATAACAGTTTCCATGGCCAACTTCTTATCATACTTAGGTGAGATACTTTGGTCTCACCTTAAGTATCACCTCCTCAGGGAGAATGGAGGGACAACTTACTAGTGCATAACCACCTAATGTAGACCCTACCCCCCTTTTTTTCTGGCTCGCACCTTGATGGTTTCCTTTGCAGCACTTATCTATCTTAACCTTTATTGATTTATTTACTCTCTGTATGTGCATGTATTTCTCTCTTTTTTCACTAAGAACTCCATGAAGAGAGGGACCATCTATTTTGACTGTATGGTTCTTATGAAGTGCCTGACACATAGTAGTAGTGTAATAAACATTTGATGAATGAGTGAGTGAAGGAAGAGAGAAAGGAGAAAATAAAGAAAGAAGCTCTCACTAAGTTGGAAAGTGGAAAGATGAGTAAGGATTGAAAGCAAGTGACTAAAGTAAGCATCCCATCCTGTGGACAATGGTCCCAGCGGACACCAGCACCAACCCCGTATAGAAGGTCAGCTCCAGCAAGGCTTGGTCATGGGGGTGATGGGCATAGTGGAAGGAGCACCTGATAAGGAGTCTGGAAAACCTGCTTCCAGATGAGTGACCAGAGCTCAGGTCCTGTGGTTGAACTGGAGGATGTCTATGGTCTCTTCTAGGTCCCAGACCTCACCAATCTCTAAGATGTTTTCAGGTCTGTGAGAACATGCTCCATCTTTTGGGAATTATAGGCTATGGAGACAGCGTTTGACACTCCAGCTTCCTCTCTATGCTGGGACTTTTCCTAGGAAGAACAAGGTCTGACAGTGCTGACCCTCCCACCCCACCGAGACCCTAGGGCCCTGCTGCCCCTGCAGGGGCCTCCCTGCAGCCAGCTCAGCCACAGGCATGGTCATCTTCAGGGGATGTGCTAGAGCAGGTCATTTTGAGTGAGAGGACTTCTTAATCTGACTCTGTTCTTTTTTATCTTTGCCCCCGGGGAAGGGTGCAAAGAACGTGGTGTTAAAGTCTATAAATTACGAAGTCATTATCTGGTTTTAGCCACTTTTAATTTTATTTTACTTGCAGAAGTCAGCAGATCACATGTGATCAGGACAATATTTGAGTCTTTTTATGAAAAGATAAAGCTACACCCACTAGATATGGTATCAGTTCTCCCCTTTCCAATCTATTTTTAACAGTGAGTGCTTTCCCTTCATTTAGGCTGCCCTCCCATGTGTCTGGGAGTCCTGCATCCTTGATGGCAGGAAGGTTCCAAGCACTAACTAACAGCCGGGAATAATCTTATCCTCCTCTGAACCTCCATAGCACTTGCCCTCCAAGATCCTGAGATCCCACTGGCAAAATAGGTACATTTTAGGGTGAATTTCGGCCTCACAATTGCCTCCTGTTTGGACAGAGTGTCACCCTACAACCACAGGGGAGGTGTCCTGGAGCTGGTTACACCACATGACCTGTCTCCACATATCCTCCCCCACAGCTGATTGAACCAGGCTGGACAGCTGACCCACGTCAGGCTACCTGGGCTCTCTGTCCTGGAAACTCTACCTTGGGCATGAAAGGCATTCAATTCAAGAAGTGTTTTGAGGCATGGCTGGAACAAAGGCATGTGGGACAGCCATGTCTTGTGCTGCAGAGAGGGTTGGTCAAGAGAGTGATGATGCAGAAAAGAGGCAGGAGGAGCTGCTAGCAGGCTCTCATGCCAGCCCTTGGGGAGGCCCAGCCTGACCGAATTGGACATTTGTGCAGTATATTTCAGTTACCTCATCATTCCGCTTACTGTTAAGCTTCTGGAGGCAGGAATCTTATCCCACACATCTTATCCCACACTATCCTCACAGTGCCTGGTGTAGTGTGATATATGCAATAGAGATTCAACTGCAAATTTGTCAAATAAATGCACTCGTCATGCTAGAAAATATATCCAGATGACCTTTATTTATGTTATCTATTAAAAATAACCATATGCATCAATTTTTTCAACACACAATGACTATTCTTAAAACTTCTTAGTATTTAAATAATGGATACTTAAGAACGTTATCATTTTAATGCAAACTTGGACAAGCATGTCTTGTAAGTAACACCTTTGCCTGAATCTTCCGCTCCCAAATCTTCAGTGGCTCCCATTGCCTGCCTAATTACATTCAAAGTCCTGGAGCTGGCATTCAAGACCTCCCAGAATATGGTCCTAGGTTTCTTTCCATTCTAACTCCTCCCTCATACCGCAGACACATTAGATTGCTCCCTGGTACTTAGTCACCATTCACTCAGAATTCTTTTACTGCTTACAGTGCCTTCCCTCATTTTTACTCTCAAAAATCTCCTTTTTAGAGACCAGCTTAGAACCTTACATCTCTTTATAGGGCTATTTCTGATAGATAACAATTCACTCTGCTTTCTGTTCCTCCAGAACTTCTCAAAGCAGTGTAGGCCAAAGGCCACGGTAGAGAGGAACATACACATGCAGTGGTGTGAGCTCAGAGAACTGAGGGGCAAGAGGTGATTCGGACCACAGATAAAATCAGTCCATCAATTAAATTTCAACAAACTCTTTCTGAGTACTTATGATATGCAGGCACCTGGCCAATTGCTAGAGTGTTTCTTAATGTTCCACTGGCCACTTCCCCACAATTGCCAACGTGGACAATTGGTATTTCTTCAGTCCTTTGAGGAAGGAGAGGGGACTGTAGCTTCAAGTAGCCCTTGCCGACCAGAGTGAAGCCTCTTCACGCTGTTCCTGTAGTTTAAGCACTGGAGGCAGTGGAAACACCCAGAAGACTCCCCCTAAGCCTGGGAATTCCAGGAATGATGGTGTGGAGGAGGTAAACTGAGTTAAATGAAAAAAATTATGGGTGAAAGTGTTTCCTGGTGACCCATCCTAAGCTGCCTTTGTGCTCCCCTCTTTCTCTCTCCCAGGCCTGGAGAGGTAGCTGAATTTGGGTGGCTCTCCAGCAGATCCTTTGGTTAGACCAAAAATACCCCAGTGACATGTGCATAATTAACCCTTCTGCATTTTATTTGCTTGTCATTTATTTCTGCTGCTAATTCATATTTTCAGAAATAGAGTTTGCTAGAGGCGAGGGGCCACTGGACACAGGGTGACAGTGGGTCAGGATCAGCATTTGCTATTTTCTATATTCAGCATCCTAAGGCCCCTGGCAGCAATCCATCCTGCCTGGTTCACGCCTGCTGCACAAGTCTCTGGGTCAAAGAAAACTCTGTAATACTCATTTTTTAGAAATCGAAGTTTTCCCTTCAGGTAACACATCAGCATTGACAATAGTTTGGACAAAATCAGGCTTTGGATTAGGAATCCAATGCACAACAATCTTCTTTCCTGAGAGATACTGTTGCACAAATCAGAAAATCATAGCCTGGCTGTATAATCAACAACATTTCATTCTGGAAAGCCTCTGAGAGCTGGAGTGGTAAAGCTATTGGAGCTGTGGATGGCATTTCCCAAGGTTCCTGAGCAGCCACACTTTCTGACAGTTCTAGTGGTGTTTCCAAACAGATTTGAGGATTTTTCAAGCCAGCTCTGTTCTTATAACTGGAGTCAATGCAGCCAAGGTTGTGGGGTTCAGTTCCAGAGGGGATGGTTTTCTTTACTTTCTACAGCTATTTTTTTTAATTATTTACTTATTTTTAGAGAGAAGGGAAGAAAGGGAGAAGGAGAGAAACATTAACGTGAGAGAGAAACATTGATCACCCCCTTTGGGGATGGAACACACAACCCAGGCATGTGCTCTGACCAGGAATCAAACCGGCAACATTTCACTTTTGGGAGGATGCCCAACCAACTGAGCCACTCTGGTCAGAGGGCTCTACAGCTATTTCTAATCTCTAAATGTACTCCAATGAATCTAGTCCATTTAGTTAAAAAAATTTTTTTGATTGATTAATCCCACAAATCCCATACCCCATCCTTGCTTTATTCTATGTGCCATGTTTACCATTAATTGCACACCTATTTGTCAAACACAGTTTTACCTAATTTTACTCAATTACAACAGTCCTGTATGCTTAGTATTAATACCTCTATTTTCAGGTTGAAAAACAAAGGGTCTGAAGGGTCCAGAAGGCTGTTGAAGGTGTGGCAGCCCTTAGGAAGTGGCACAGAGGGGAAGAATTTCTCTACTGCTCCCATGCACGCTCCATCCAGCAGTAGCCCAGCTTCCTCTTCCATGGAGCCGCTGCCATGGCCAGGCCACCGGCGACTGTTGCTAAATCCAGTGAAGAGTCTTCTGTCCTTACCTTGGCTGACTTGTCTTCCTTCAGCGTCCATGGCCCCATGCCTTCTGAATTTTCTTCCATTGTCTCTGAGTGCTCCTGCTGTCTCCTGATTGACCTTTATAATCCCACCTCTCTTAATGTTGGTGTTGTAGGGAATTCTGTGCTAGGTCACCTTCTTATCTTAGTTTCCCCACACTTGGCTGGTCTCATGCATTCCTACGGCTTTGCCAACCACTTACAGGTGGCCAGCTCTCCAATTTGTGTCACCAGTGTGGCCTTCTCTTTTCTGTCTCAGACCTGTAGCTCTCAGCACCTTCTGCACCTCCATGTCCTGGATGCCCGGCATGCACCTCAAGTTCAGTACACCCCAAAGAGAACTTGCAACATGGCGGTCCCAGAAGATAATCAGGATTAATCTCATCAGGCTTTCCATCAGTCCTGGGGGTCTCTTTCCTCATCCACACAGCTCTTCAGCTCTAGGTGGCCCACTCCCCACTGGCCAACCTTCTCCATACTTCCCTGTGGCTTCTGAAAAGCAAAGACCTCTTCTCTGAATGAGCCCTCCACTCTCTTGCTCACTCTGATATCTGGTTTTCCCCCAAGGACATGGTTTCCTCAGTAGCTTTCTTGAGTGAAGGTTGCCCTTTCTCCTTCAGAGCCTACCCTTGTTGTCTTCCTTGTTCCTCATCACCACTTCCTGATGGTCATTTCTTTCTTCTTCTTACACAAGTCTCCATCCTGTTTGACTTGGGCATCATTGGATTTCATACTCTCGCACACTGTTGATGTTTTACTCTTCTTCAGGTAAGTCATCAAAGATTTTTATGCCTGGCTCACTGCATCTCTCTCCTCCACTACTCCTACCATTGTTTTTGGTGATTTTGATGTTCATGAAATGAGGTATCCTACTTCCTGACCTCTCAGTTGCTTAACTGTCTCATCTCCAATGATATCTTCCTTCATGCCACCTCCCATGGGCACACCTAAGATCTTCTCATTAGTAATTGTTGCAACCTGAAAGTCTTCACTTAAAGTTTAGCAAAACATGACCACTGCCACCTTTGCAATCTGGTTTTTTAGTGCCTTCACTCTAGCAATTCTCGGACTCCCTGGGATTCTAATATTGAGGCCTGACACATTTTCACTACCCATCACCTGACTCCTCTTATTTTCAGACATATATTTCATCACTATTTACTTTCTTTAATACCATTTCTTCTCTTTTTTTGTCATTGTACTGTCCTGGGAAAACCCAAATTCTGTTGATCAACACTAACTTTCTACCCATTCTACACCTGCATTTAAGAAGTTAAACATGACTGGAAAAAACATTTGGTCTCATTTTAAATTTATCATCACAGATCTCAAGTGGGTCCCCAGATTTAGACTACTATTTCACACTTCTTTTTTCTCAAGCTCCCAGCATCTCCTGACTCTCAGCTTGTAATCTTGCTTCTTTCACTAATAAAATAGAAGAAATAAGGAAACTGCCTCAATCTCCCATCAGAACATCCATCGACCTACATGCATTTGAGGCCAAGTGTTCTGCCTTTTCCCTTATAACGATGGACACACTACTCCTGCTCCTATTAAAGGCCAACCATTCCACCTGTATACTGGCTTCCTCAAAAGCTTTTTTCCTACAGTTTTGTACTTTCTCTTTCCTAAAATATCAAAACATCCTTCTCTGTCAACTCATTCTTGTCAGCATACAAGAATGTTGTGATCTGACACAAAGCCTTTCTTAACTCCATATCCCTCTCTACTGTACTATTTCTTTACTACCTTTATAGAAAAGCTCTTTGAAAGAGTATATATTCACTGTCTCCATTATTTTCCCTCCAGTTTTTTTGAGCCCACTCCAAATAGCTTTTGCCTTCACCACTTTACTGATTCACTCTGGTTGAGATCAATATCCTCCCTGTTGCCAAATCCAATAATCTAGTCTCAGGCTTTGTCTTCATCTCTCAGCCTCATTTGCATTGCTAATCACTCCCTTTTTCTTAAAACCCTTTCTTCACTGGATCTCCAGGGTACCAGGATGGACTTCTCTCCTGAAATCTACATTCTGACTACCTATCCAATAGCTCCATTTGCATGTGTAATTAGCAATTCAAATTTAACAACATTGTTGATTTCTACCTAATCCTATGTCTGAATTTTGGCTCAGCCACTTGCGAGTTGTGAGATACTGGAAAAATTACTTATTATCTCTACACCTCAGTATCTTATTTGTTAATTAGATATAGTGATATTACTTAATTTATAATGTTGTAGTGGGGATTAAATGAGGTACTAACATGAAGAGTATTGATCTTAATGCCTAGTATATAATGAGTGCTCCATAAGTGACAGTTTTCCCTGTGTCCCTGCCCCGTACTGGTGCCTCCTCTTGGGTGTTCTCCACTCAATGAATGGTGTTGCCCTGTCACCAGAATCAGAACCTGATATCACCCCTGATTTCTTCTTACTCTTAACCTCCCACATCAATCAATTACCAGCAACTCACATGTCTACCTTCTAACTATTGATATTTTCCAAATCCTACCCTTCCTCCCTTTTCCCATTTCTGCTGTCTCTTCTGCAGTTTAGCTCATGTCTGACTATAGCCTCGTGTGGGTTATTCTGTCCTTTCTCTACATGGAGGCCACTGTGAAGTGATCAGGTTAAAATGCATCTGGCCCTGGCCAGGTAGCTCAGTTGGTTAGAACATTGTCCTGGTACACCAAGGTTCAATCCCTGATCAGGACACATACAATAATCAACCAATGAATACATAAATAAGTGAAACAACAAAAATCAGCGTTTCTCTCTCCTTTCCTCTCTCTAAAATCAATAATTTAAAAAGTGAATAGCAATAAAATATTTTAAAAGTGCATACCTGCCTATGTGACTCCTCTTCAGTTTCTCCCCACTCACCTCAGGAGACGGTCTAAATTGCTCAGTATTACTATGCATCACCACCAATATACAAGACACTACAAAATTCGTCCTTGGCTTCCTTTTCCAGCTTCCCTTCTCAGTGCTTCCCACCTGGCCCCCAGATTCAAGGTTCAATTTTTCTGAACCACTGACCACCTCTAAAACTTGCCATGAGTTCTTATTTTAAGCCTTTTGTAGATGCACTTTCTTTTGCTGAGGACACTGTACTGCCAACCCACTTTGCCCTCTTCACCTGGCTAACTCATACCTGAGGTCTCAGTTCAGATATTTCCATCTATAAGAGACTGGAAGGCTAATTTCTCTTATCCTGGGTGAACTGTCCCCATCCTTTCCAACACAAAGATTCCTGTATATTTTTGTTATGATTTCCCATTTAAATTATCTGTTTCCTCACCAGACTTTGATATCCTAGAGGGAGGAACTTCATACTCAAAACTCCTAGAAGAACATATTTTGACTCCTTTGACTTTCTTGGAGTGCTCTCCAGTAGGCCCAGTCTTAATATTTTAGGTGTGCACCTAATTGGATGCAGTACACATGTACTTATATGTGTGCCTGTTACAGAACAGTCACATACACACACAGGGGCCTGGACTCCAGAGGATGATATACTAATACTGTCCGGACCACCTACTGGGCTCATCTGTCCACTGCCAATCAGAAAGATATCACTCAATACCAGAGAATTGTGAAAAGGAAAGGAAATGTTTATTTAAGGCTATACAGACTTAAAGTAGTGACCTAACATCTTCATTACAATATCAAAGTCCTTTAAGATACCCACAGATGCACTCAGCAGCTCCTGTCTCCCCCTGTCCTAATTTAGGATACCGGAACTCAGGGAAAGAGCACACGTCCGTGTTTCCAGGCCGCTGGCACTATCAGCCGTGTCACCGTCCTGGCAGGATATCCAATTAATCCAAAGCCATGTGGCACCTTCTCACCATCTACTGGCAAGAGTCCTTTGTACCCATTTTTCCAGGCAAAGTCTCTTCTTTCCTCCACCAGAGTTACAGGGATCTGCACTCTAGCAAAGCCTCGTGGTTCCCTCCTTCACCAAAGCTGCGAAGGAAGCTGCGAAGGGATCTGCACTCTCGCTAAGACTGCGTGGTTCTCTTCTTCCACCAGAGCTGTGAGGGGGATCCTCACTCTGGCAAAACCTCATGGTTCCCACGTCTGGGTTTAAATTCCTGCGCCAATCTTCCTCTGTACCCCCATTTCCCACTCCTCCTACAATCAGTTACACCTGCCAACATCCCTGTATTATCCCAAGTTTACTGGGTTGCCTTCGTGAGTCTGGGCAGATATGGACCAATATTCTGGAGCCAATCTTCTTCCAGCTCCCATGCAGGCACTGTAACTCGGGGGACCTGCTCCCAACTTACATCTTGGGGGGAAGTGACTTCCATCCCCCTGGCTCCAAGCATGGCCACAGCTATTTAACATATCCAAGTGACCCCCAAAGGCTATAGATATGTTAAATGACCATGCCATGGATTAGCTGCAAGGCTGTGGCTGTACAAAACAGCCCTGCATGCCCTGCTCCATGTGTCCCTTCCCCCAACTCACACCTGTGGGGGAAGGGGTGAGGACATCTTATATGTCTCTCCAATATTTTTTGGACACCTGGAGTTCTGGGCCCCATTCCAAGTCCCTTTTTGGGGCCCCCCTCTTGGCTGCACCCTGTATCATGCCTAGGCATTAGTTGTTTGTTTGTTTGTTTGTTTGAAATGATGCTGTGGGATTATATAGTCTTTAAGTTTCTTTTCAGGTTCTAAAATTCCAGGAAGGACTCTCCAATGTGTTGGGCTACCTGGGTCCAGGGTGTCACCCACCAGAATGAAAGGGCTGAAGATCCTGGGGGATCCTGAGACCATCCCTACCCAGTCCAATATAGCTGAGCAACGGACTTACTTTCTACTGTCCCATTCGGTTGTTTGGAAATCATGTAGACATTCTCTACAAGGTAAGTCATGAAATCATTTTTTAGGGGGAATGGCTTAAGTGTTTTATATTCATTTCAACCACTAGCTTCTTGGAATAATAAAAAACAGCAAGGCACCACTCCCCAAAGACCACTTACTTCAGTTTATAACCTGTTCCTGCCACACTGTAGGGAGCACTCCTTCCTGCAGTGACTTTGCCCTTGATATGTTAATGAGTCCTCCTGCTCAGAAGCCCATGTTACTGCAGGCCTTCCTGATGCTACAGAGGAGGCAAAGAGCAAGAAGTTGTTTGGGACTTAGACAAACCTCATGAGGGAGAAACAAACTTAGTCATGGGTTTCCAGGGAAATTAGTTCATCTGGAGTGCCTCATGCTGTGTATTGGTGCTAAGTAGTAGTGATAGAAAGATGAACGTATGCAGCCCCTGGCCTTCAGGAACTCTAGAGAGAAAGACAGCAAGGACACCAGTGTGGGACATGGTATGATAGGGGGAAGGAAGTCCCAGTGTGGGAGTGCATAGGATAGATACCTAATCCAGACTGTTGGAGAAAGTTTCTGGAAGGTTCTGAAGGAGTTGAATTTTAGGATGAGTCCTAAATAATAAATAGTAATTATTCTAGGGAGAATAAAGAGATGAAAAGGCATGAGGGACAGAGGAAAAGAGGACCAACATGTGTAAAGTCCAAAGATATGAGAAAGGATAGCCCTAGAGACCTGCAGTTCATGTCATTCCTCTGAGGAAGGGCAGTGGGTATGGAAAGAGAAGAGGTTAAAGAGATTGACAGCCGGGTCCACAGCAGGAAGGCTTTGCATGAGGGAGGGAGTTCTAAGTGTCTAAGGGCCTTCCATTTGGTAAATGCTGGGACACTCTGGTGCTTGGCAATATTGGGGCCAAGGTACTGCCTAATAGACTGGAGGGAATGGAGATACTAAGGGACTCCGAGGTCATCTCAACCTGTTCCAAAATATACAGGTAGCTGAATATCTTGTTCCTTTAAATTTTTTTTTTGTTCGGTTGCTTGAAAACCATGTAGACGTTATTTGTGCAGAAAGTTATTAAAGTGCCACACTGAAGAGATGTACTTGAATTGTGAAGGCAGTGAGGAGCTACCGAAGATTATTAAGCTGGGAAGTAACCTGGGTTTTTAGAAAGGTCAGTTTCTAGGTGAAGAGAGAAAGCAGATGCATTTGAAGGCAGGAGCAGGAGGTGGGGACCAATCTACCAAGAGTAGAAAAGTCATGATGCCTTTGTGCTGCTACAGGCAGTCACAGCTGGGCCTGTGAAGTGTGGCGGAGGCCTGACAGGCTGCAGGTCCCCAAAGAAGCAAGATGCCAGCTCTTCCTGCTCAGGTGCTCTGTCTGCCCTGTCACCCCCTTCAATCCCTATCACCATGATCACCTCATCCTTCTTCATGACTGCCCCAATCTTGGTCTTTTAAATCCACCCAACCCAGCTTGCCCCAGGTCCAAGTTCCTCACCTTCCTATCCCAAACCCTCTTTTCTCCTGTGTCCTCTATTTTGGATGCTGGTACCATCACCTATTCAGCTTCCAAGCTAGAAGTCTGGCTAGAATTTATCCCTTCATAGTCTATATCCAAGCAACCTCTGCGTTCTGTCAGTTTAGCTTCCCAAATATTTCTGGCCTCTACTGCCCTCGGTACAGCCCCTATTACCTCTGGCTGGGATTACTACCAGGGATTCCTATTAGCCTCCATAGACACAGCTCGCCCTGGTAGGGGCTTGACACCCATGCCAGTGGGATCCTTCTAGAAAGTAGATCCCTCTTATGACTCCCCAGTGCGCCCAGGAGAGCGTCCAAGCCATTTCATGTCTCCTGTAGAGCTCCAGCCCCTGACCAGTGTTCACAACCTCCATTCCACAGGGAGTGCTCCACAGCCTGGAGCCAGTTATCTTCTCTCCAAACTCTGCCTTCCCTGCTCACCACCTGCTTTGGCTCAAATGGGGAGTCCTTTCTGAGACGTCCTTCTGATCCCTCATCTTCCTTTTCACCTAGTTAGTTTCTGTTCCCCCTTTAAGGCGAATCAGGCTCAAACCCTCTAGAAAGCCTTGCTTGTCTCCAGACTGGGTCAGGGGAACTTCCCCTTCCAACAGCCTTTTGGCTGCCCCTCTCGTGGCATTTGTCACCTGCACTACAATTGTCTTCTCTTCACTCATCTCTTCATAAGTTCCCACAGGACAGTGATTCTATTGGGTTTGTTTCTGTGAGGCCCAGAGCACAGGGCTTGACCCGGACTTCATAGACATTTAATATATGTTTGCTGAGGAAGTGAATGAAATAAGAGGTAACATATACCGAGCACTTCTTGTGTGCTTACTCGACTTGGTTATCACGCCATCAAGGAGGCATTATTATCTCTTCATAGGTGAGGAAATGGAGGTTCAGAAGTTTAAGTGCCAGACCCAGAATTTAATCCAAAACATATATATACTCTGGAGCTTGAGTTCTTTATCACAGATGAAATTGTTCCCTATGACAACGGAGGGGCGGGGATACCTGGGGTCATTATAACTGCAAAGAAATTGCCTTGTGGAAATGAAACATGGGTGAGTTGATGGGCTCAGGGGCTTTGCTGGTTTGGCTTTGAATGGCCGGGTAACTGATTGCATTGTTAACATCTCCTTTCCTGTTCCCCAGCTGCAAACCAGACTCCCCTTCATTGAAGGGCCTCTGATATAACTTGCCATGGACTTTGGGTGCATATTGGGTAGTCCTCACCTGTGGAAATAAACCCTAAATGCTGACACCTCCCAAAGCCCAAGCCTGCTGAGGTCAGTAAGCATTTCCTGCAGGCTAGCCATCCTTCTCTCTGGCTTGAGCCATCCGTTCATCCTGACCAGAGTGGAGGAGGGGTGGCTCTTCTCTGTTTTTTATCCCATATGTAGCTTAGCCTAGCTCAGGCCTGGGGCACAGCAAGGAGCTGGTTAAATACTTACAGAATTCAATTGAGAACCAATCTGCAAGCTGGGACTTGTGATTTGCTCTCCAGCCTCCTGGGAGATGTCCCAGCCATTCCCAGAAGGGGGGTTTGTGTGGGATGACCACTGGCTCTCCCTCCCAGGTGGGGTAAGAGTCCAGGTAGGGTGAACTATTTGTGAGACCTGGAAGATTAACCTACAAGAACAAATCATAATACCTTTATTGTTCCCACTGAAGCCATTTTCACATGTGGTACTCTGTTAAGAAGCAGGATAGAGTCATGTTTCGGTGAATCAAATCTCAGTTTTATAAGGCTCGCACATCCTGGAGAAAATAGTTGGTGTGTGTGCATATGTGCATGGGTGAGTATTTTAAGGCTAAAGGGATTAACTTCTCTGAGAGCTCAAAATTCTTTGGGGGTTTGGTGTATGTAAGTGTATCATTGCCATATCCGAGATGTGGTTCTTTCTTCAATACGTAATCAATGGTCATTTGACTACTTCATCTAACACACACTAGTGATTCAGTCTCCTTAACTTTAATTTCTTTTTCAAAAAGCAAAAAACCTAGCAATAAGAGGGGCTTCCTTTGGAGTGATCTGCATTAGCCATAACCTCTCTATTAGGTAGAGAAGAAGGCCAGATGCCCAGATTGCCAATTTGTGTACTTTCATTTGTTTCCAAGCTGCCAAATGGCATGGACAGAGCCCTGGACACAAGGCCAGGCAGGGCTCCACAGCTGGGAGGGCGGAGAGCCTAGAGCTTGACAACGTACTTGTCAAACAGTACTCTGCCAGGCCAGGCCAGGCCAGGAGGCACTTGGTAAATAGAGACATACGATGACCTGCTAGGCATGTCACAGTCTGAGGACAGTGGCATAGAATGTATTCCCAACTACCTACCACCAATGGCTTGGGTGGATCTGACACTTCCTCAAAGCAGGACCAGCATCATCTAACCAGCTTAATTTGGAGTCTCAGTTCAGACCACAGGAGCACAGGTGGTCCATAAGCCCTATATCTTTTTTTGAGTTAGCAGTTTTTACAAGCTATGTACCCTGTTCTGAGAGAGCTATTGGGCATTGTTCCATTGGTGAGAACTACCAAATTCTTCTTTTTCAGTTCATTTTAATAAATAAATTTGGCAGTCCAATTTTATTTTATTAGATGTGAAAAAATTCTGTGCCTCTCTCGAGTGCATTTCTCATCCACAGAAGCATTTGTATCTCATAAGTCTTTGGACAGGCATGAGATTTGGAGTTTTCACACCAGCTGGGGCCATCTCTGCCTTACCAGGAGTAGATGTGATCTGGAGATACAGGTTGGCATGAACTGAGTCATTATGCTTCTTGGGCTTTCTCAACGCCCACTCCATTCTATCCCACTCTCATCCCCTCAACACTGCCAGGAGAGGCTTCCACCTTCCCCTGAACAATCCCCATCTAGCTTGTGCAAATGTCTCAGGCGGAAATACTACCAGGCTTTAAGCAGACTACAATGACAAGCCTCAAAACAATATGCCACTTTGGATATTTTCAGATTTATAAGACTATGACCATTCCTTTCTTCAAATCCCCACTTAGCAGTGGGGTAAGATGTAGTTGGAAAGGCAGGGCTTGTAGGGATAATCCAGGATGAGAGTCTCAATGCCTCAAATTATTTCTTGGACTGAAAACCTGACCGGCGGGAGGAGATCTAGGATCTGTAGGCAGTGAGCCACATGTGATATGCCTTTGTTTCTGCTGTGGCAACAGCAACATACCTTCCAATGGCATGTGATTGCTCTCCTTGGTGTTTTAAGGAGCTGTCTTGGGCTCTGGTTAATCATTATTTCCCCATCACTTAATTAAAACTGACAGGCAAAGTTGATCTCCTTTTCTTAGCCTTGATTACATGCTGTGCCTGATTCTAGGACGTTGGCCCCTGGAGTATGGAGTCCTGGAGTCTGCAGCTCAAGTGCTCTTCTCCTGAGCCAACCTAGGCTGCAAAAGGCCCTGGCCCCTGGTTCCCCTATCTGAGTTGTTTGTTTGTTGTCACCTGTAAAACCTCACTCAGGGA